>SJYX01023860.1:135503-168400 GCA_006410675.1 Oreotragus oreotragus | reverse complement strand
AGTCACTTCAGTCGTGTCCGACTCTGTGTGACCCCATAGACGGCAGCCCACCAGGCTCCCCCATCCCTGGGATTCTCCAGGCAAGAATACTGGAGTGGGTTGCCATTTCCTTCTCCAATGCATGAAAGAGAAAAGTGAAAGTGAAGTCGCTCAGTCTGTCCGACTGTTAGCGACCCCATGGACTGCAGCCCACCAGGCTCCTCCGTCCATTGGATTTTCCAGGCAAGAGTACTGGGGTGGGGTGCCATTGCCTTCTCCCTGTAGTGTTTGGGGTCAAGGTAATTCTTCCCCAAGCTTGCATATCTTAGTAACTCCAAATGCAGTACGTGGGTTGGCTCCCAGTTTGACCAGCTGCCGTCTGAATTCAAAATTCGATTATTTAAATGTTACATAAATGCTCGCATTATCCTGTAGACCTATGTTATGGCTACTGTCGTGCAAAATGGGTTAAGGCAAATTCCACAATGTCAATGTGGAAATTCCACATTGTGTATTTCAGAGGTGGGCTTTCATGGGGGAAAGTCATGAATCAAGGAGCAGCAAGAGAGGGACTTCCCTGGGGACGCAGTGGATAAGAATCTGCCTGTAAGTGCGGGGGACGAGGGTTCGGTCACTGGTCCGGGAAGGTCCCACATGCTGCTGGGCCACTAAGCCTGTGCACCACAACAGCTGAAGCCTGCGCCCTCTGGGGCCCATGCTCTGTAACAAGAGATCCCACCACAGTGAAAAGCCCACGCACTGCAGCTGGAGAGTAGCCCCCTCTCCCCACAACTAGAGAGAGCCCACACACAGCAATGAAGACCCAGCACAGCCAAAATAAATAAATAAAAATTTAAAAAGAAGCAGCAGCTAGAGAGGGCAAGTTTCCCGATCTTCCCTCGTGCCATGGAGAGACGTGCTGAGACCAAGGGCTGCAGGGAACCTGCAGAGGGGCCCTGACTCCTGCTGCCACAGTTGCTTTTTACCTGGCAGGTGTGAGGCAACCTTGTCAGCTGGTAGAGCAGCAGACAGCCTAGACAGCAGCAGCCTGGTCTTAGATGCCAGTTATTTATAGGACTTGTCAGGGAAGCGAGCTGCCTAGTCGGTAGGGACTCTGCCGCCCCTCCTGGCGGGGGGCACGAGCCCTTGATCTCATAAGATGTTGAGTTTACTGCATGCCTCCCACTGTGCAATGGCCAGAACCACTAGCCCCAGTGAGTCTGCTAGCCAAGGAACACATGGAATTCCTGAGGTCACTTAAGAAATATTCTGCTTGCTACCCATCTCAGCGTCAGTATGGTTGCCCAGCAATCCCAGGCAACAGCAGGGTGTCTCTTGTGTCTCTGCCATTGACCACCGCTACCCACCATAAGTGGGCCTTTGCATAGGGCCAGAAATGCCTGGCAATTTGTGTAGCAGTTACATCCAGAGCCTTACAACAGAAGTTCCCTGTTCCGCTCAGAAGCAAGTTTTAGTGTTTTGTTATTGTTTGCTTTTATATTTTGGGCTTCCCAGGTGGCACTTGCAGTAAAGAACCCGCCAGCCAATACAGGAGACGTAAGAGATGCGAGTTCGATTCCTGGGTCAGGAAGATCCCCTGGGGGAGGAAATGGCTACCCACTCCAGTATTCTTGCCTGGAGAATCCCATGGACAGAGGAGTGTGGTGGGCTACAGTCCACAGGGTCACAAAGAATTGGACACGACTGAAGCTACTTAGTATGCATGCATGTACACTTCTATATTTTAATACTGTATTTTAAGGTTAATGTAACACTGGATAATTTACAGCACTTTAACACTGAATTCATTTCTGATATTTAAGTATTTAGGTATCTTGGGTCAGAATATAGATTTGGCATCAGTTGAGATACCAAAAAGCCTGCAACACCCAGTCCACATACATGCCCATCAGATGTCAGCTGGAGCTGAAGTCAATCTGGCCCTTTAAACAGAAGCAGAGCAGGGGGGTCTGGTTTGCTGCAGTCCCCACCAACCCCAGTTCAACCCCAACACTGAATCAAGTCAGGGTGAACTGGCGTTCCCCTTTGCACGAAGCCCACTGCTTCTCTTTTCCGGCCTGAGCCCTGCAGGCATTTGAGTTTCTGACACCGGGTTTCAAATCCTAAAGACTAGTTGTCAAGTCCCAGTCCCCTAATGATTCACTGTGTGACGTAGCTACTTACATAACCTCACTGAACCTCGTTTTGATCACTCCTGAAATGATGTTCATACTAACTGTACTTTCAAACGGTGGCTGTGAGAATTAAAAAGAATACATGTGAATAAGATAATCAGTGCCTAGCCCAAAGTAAGCTGTAAAATGAATGGTCNATTTTTTTTTTTTTTTCCTGTGCTTACACACCAAGAGAAACAACCTAGAGAACATCTAGCCAGAAGAATTAAGGCTCTCTGGGATGGTGTTCCTGGTGTCATTATTTAACTTTCTCTAATGCTTTGTTTCTAACATGCGTGTCTTCTGCAGGCAAAAAAAAAAAAAAAAGGAGCGGGGGTAGAAAGCTGTGACACTGCCCCGTCCATGGCCAAATCTACATTTGTGATGCCTGTCTGTTTCCACTTGGAGGGTGGTAGGAGTACATTTCATCACTTTGTGATTTTGACTCAGATGGTAAAGAATCTGCTTGCAATTTGTAAGACCTGAGTTCGATCCTTGAGTCGTGAAGATACCCTGGAGAAGGAAATGGCAACCTACTCCAATATTCTTGCCTGGAGAATCCCATGGACAGAAGAGCCTGGAGGGCTATAGTCCATGCAGTCACCCAGAGTTGAACATGACTCAAGCAACTTAGCATACAGCACAGGAGTACATTTAGAGAATAATGTTGGAGAAACCATGTTAGGAAAGGTCTAATTTTCTGAAGCTGAAACTCCAGTGCTTTGGCCACCTCATCCGAAGAGTTGACTCATTGGAAAAGACTCTGATGCTGGGAGGGATTGGGGGCAGGAGGAGAAGGGGACGACCGAGGATGAGATGGCTGGATGGCATCACTGACTCGATGGACATGAGTTTGAGTGAACTCTGGGAGTTGGTGATGGACAGGGAGGCCTGGCATGCTGTGATTCATGGAGTCGCAAAGAGTCGGACACGACTGAGCGACTGAACTGAAATGAACTGAATTTTTGCAATTAATATTTTGCTATACTTTCTTTATTATACTTTTAATTATCTATTTATACCGACTACCGCTGACCTATTTATTTGTATGTTTCAAGGTTAGTTGAAGATATCAGTCCATTTCACCTCTGAACACTTAAGTATGTCTATCATTAACTGGAGTTCAGTATTTGTTTCAATTTATTTCCATGAAATTTATGGCATGAAATGCACTGATCTTAACAGTACTGAGTGATTTTTTTTTAAGGAAACAGTCATTTTATTTTATTTTTACTTTTTTTTGCTGCACTGGGTCTTTATTGCTGCACGTGGGCTTCCTCTAGTTGCAGGAAGTGGGGACTACTCTTCACCACAGTGCTTGAACCTCTAATTGTGGTGGCTTCTCCTATTGCAAAACTTTAGGCACACAGGCTTCCGGAGTTGCAGCATGCGGGCTCCTGGGCTCCAGAGTGCAGGCTCAGTGGTTGTGGCTCACGGGCTTAGCTGTCCCATTGCATGTGGGGTCTTCCCGGACCAGCGATTGAACCCAATGTGCCCTGCATTGGTAGGCATATTTTCAACCACTGGAACACCAGGAACGTCCCCTTAAGTGATGGGTTTTGACAAAAGCATATACTTTGGTACCCAAAACACTTGTCAAGACAGAACATTCCCACCATTTAAGAAAGTTCCTTCAACTACTGCATAGTACTGGGAACTCTACTCAATATTCTGGAATAACCTATGTGAGGAAAGAATCCAAAAAAGAGTGAATATTTGTATTTGTACAACTGAGTCACTTTGCTGAACACATAAAACTAACACAACATTATAAATCAACTATAGTCCAATGAAAGTAAAATTAGGAAAAAAAGGAAGTTCCTTTATCCCTCTTTCTGGTCAACCCTAGCCTCCTTCAGACGCAACCACTATTCTGAGATTTTTCTCAATAGATTAGTTTCCCTGTCTCAAAATTTCACATAAATGGAATTGTGTATGGAACTCTTCTTTCATTTAGTACAATGCTTTTGAGGCTTATTCATGTTATCATGTGAATCAATAATTCTTTCCTTCTAAAGGCTGGATAGTTTTCCATTCTCTTCTCTGAATATCCCACTGTTTGTGTCTTTCCTGTTGATGATTCCAGTTTTTAGCTCATATGAGTACTGGTATGGACATTCACATGTAAATCCTTTTAAAAATAATTTTGGGGCTTCCCTGGTGGCTCAGACAGTAAAGTGGGAGACTTGGGTTTGATCTCTGGGTTGAGACGATCCCCTGGAGAAAGGCATGGCAATACACTCCAGTATTCTTGCCTGGAGAATCCCCATGGACTGAGGGACATTCATAGGTAAATCCTTTTAAGAATGATTTTATTTGTTTATTTGTGGCGGTGCTGGGTCTTAAATGCTACACAGACGTTTCTCTAGTTGCAGCAAGCAGGAGCTACTCTCTAGCTGTGGGGCACGGGCTTCTCATTGCTGTGGCTTCTCTTGTCGTGGAGTATGGGCTCTAGGGAGTTGGGGCTTCAGTAATTGTGGTTCCTGGGCTCTAGAGAAAGCACTCAATGGTTGTGATGCACAGGCTTAGTTGCTCAGAGGCACCTGGGATTCCCGAACCAGGGATGGGACCCGTGTCTCCTGCACTGGCAGGTGGATTGTTTACCACCAAGTCATCAGGGAAGCCTCATATGGAAATCTTTATGTGGACATGATTTTCATTGCTTCCCTGTAAATATGAGTAAAACATCTGGGTCATAAGCTTTACAATTAGAAAGAGCCAAACTCCCCACCGACCAAATCTGAGTTCAAGTTGCTCCATGTTCTTGCCAACATCCGAGCAACATTTAAATGATGCTTTTAGCTGTTTTAATTGCAGCCACTCCAGCGGCTGCACTGTCAGATCTGGTGGTGAAGGAGCCACCAGAACAGCACAGAGCTGTGGGTATCAGGGACAACAATGCTTGACTTGGTTCAGAACAAGAGCATCATATCCAGTTCTTACCACCAGCTGCCTGGGGAACGTGTTTCTTGGGGACACAAAGCTGGAAGCAGAAACGATGCCCCATCAGCTTCCAGACCCTAGGCATGCATCATGGGTTTTCCCCACAATTGATTGACTTTGCATATCAATCCAGCTGCCATGGGGAATCTTGCCAGAGAGGACTGCAGTTTTGGGGGTCCTCGGTCACACAGGAGGCCATGCAGTGTCACAAAAACCACATGCTTGGACAAAGAACAGACCATCCATGTGGTGTCATTTTCCATCCAGTTAATTCACCTAAACATTTCTCTTTCCCGCAGAGTCGATTTTGGGTGAAGAAGATTAAGGAGTAAAGATGGTTGAACTAGAGTAGAATAAGGAGTCAATTATCCTGTACCATTCAGGGTTTATTTTCAGACTTTATTTTCTCAGGTTCCAAAATCACTTCAGATGGTGACTGTAGCCATGAAATTAAAAGATGCTTGCTCCTTGGAAGAACTTAGACAGCATATTAAAAAGCAGAGACATTACTTTGCCTACAAAGGTCTGTATAGTCAAACCTATGGTTTTTCCCATAGTCGTGTATGGATGTGAGAGTTGGATCATAAAGAAGGCTGAGCCCTGAAGAATTAATGCTTTGGAATTGTGGTGCTGGCAAAGACTCTTGAGGGTCCCTTGGACTGCAAGGAGATCAAATCCATCATTCCTAAAGGAAATCGGTCCTGAATAATCATTGGAAGGACTGATGCTGAAGCTGAAGCTCCAATACTTTGGCCACCTGATGCACAAAGAGCCGACTCATTAGAAAAGGCCCTGATGCTGGGAAAGACTGAAGGCAGGAGGAGAAGGGGACGGCAGAGGATGAGATGGTTGGATGGCATAACTGACTCAGTGGACATGACTTTGAGCAAGCTCTGGGAAATGGTGCAGGACAGGGAAGCCTGGTGTGCTGCAGTCCATGGGGTCGCAATGGGTCAGACACGACTGAGTGAACAACAACATTCAGGGTTAGGAGGAGACTTGCAGAGGTAACTGAACAGAACTGAATGAAGGACATTTTCACAGGCGTGGGCAAACATAATGCAGAACCCGGGAAATAGTAACAATGAGAAGCTGTTAACTCCTGGGGGAAAGGGCCAGGGAAAGGTTGCCGGTGCTGAATCCCAGACAAAGTCAGAGCAGGGGAGACGCTGCTCAGGAGCAGCTGTGCACATGGATACAGGAAGTAAGGCACCAGGGACCAGCTGTGCACATGGATACAGGAAGTAAGGCACCAGAGACCAGCTGTGCACATGGATACAGGAAGTAAGGCACCAGGGACCAGCTGTGCACATGGATACAGGAAGTAAGGCACCAGGGACCAGCTGTGCACATGGATACAGGAAGTAAGGCACCAGGGACCAGCTGTGCACATGGATACAGGAAGTAAGGCACCAGGGACCAGCTGTGCACATGGATACAGGAAGTAAGGCACCAGGGACCAGCTGTGCACATGGATACAGGAAGTAAGGCACCAGGGACCAGCTGTGCACATGGATACAGGAAGTAAGGCACCAGGGACCAGCTGTGCACATGGATACAGGAAGTAAGGCACCAGGGACCAGCTGTGCACATGGATACAGGAAGTAAGGCACCAGGGACCAGCTGTGCACATGGATACAGGAAGTAAGGCACCAGGGACCAGCTGTGCACATGGATACAGGAAGTAAGGCACCAGGGACCAGCTGTGCACATGGATACAGGAAGTAAGGCACCAGGGACCAGCTGTGCACATGGATACAGGAAGTAAGGCACCAGGGACCAGCTGTGCACATGGATACAGGAAGTAAGGCACCAGGGACCAGCTGTGCACATGGATACAGGAAGTAAGGCACCAGGGACCAGCTGTGCACATGGATACAGGAAGTAAGGCACCAGGGACCAGCTGTGCACATGGATACAGGAAGTAAGGCACCAGGGACCAGCTGTGCACATGGATACAGGAAGTAAGGCACCAGGGACCAGCTGTGCACATGGATACAGGAAGTAAGGCACCAGGGACCAGCTGTGCACATGGATACAGGAAGTAAGGCACCAGGGACCAGCTGTGCACATGGATACAGGAAGTAAGGCACCAGGGACCAATCATTGGAAGGACTGATGCTGAAGCTGAAGCTCCAATACTTTGGCCACCTGATGCACAAAGAGCCGACTCATTAGAAAAGGCCCTGATGCTGGGAAAGACTGAAGGCAGGAGGAGAAGGGGACGGCAGAGGATGAGATGGTTGGATGGCATAACTGACTCAGTGGACATGACTTTGAGCAAGCTCTGGGAAATGGTGCAGGACAGGGAAGCCTGGTGTGCTGCAGTCCATGGGGTCGCAATGGGTCAGACACGACTGAGTGAACAACAACATTCAGGGTTAGGAGGAGACTTGCAGAGGTAACTGAACAGAACTGAATGAAGGACATTTTCACAGGCGTGGGCAAACATAATGCAGAACCCGGGAAATAGTAACAATGAGAAGCTGTTAACTCCTGGGGGAAAGGGCCAGGGAAAGGTTGCCGGTGCTGAATCCCAGACAAAGTCAGAGCAGGGGAGACGCTGCTCAGGAGCAGCTGTGCACATGGATACAGGAAGTAAGGCACCAGGGACCAGCTGTGCACATGGATACAGGAAGTAAGGCACCAGGGACCAATCAGCAGCCGGGGGAGGAGCTGGGAGAATAAATATCCAGCCCTTCTCCGCAGCTGGTCAGACGTCCGGTCAGTGTCTTCCTTTGGTCAAACGCAGCCCAGGATCTAGTGGAAAAAGGAAGTCTGGTGGGACTTCCCTGGTGGTTCAGTGATAAAGAATCCACCTGCCAATGCGGGAGAAAAGGGTTCAGTCTCTGATCTGGGGGGATCCCACATGCCGTGGAGAAACTAAGCCTGTGCACCCCAGCTACTGAATCTGCACTCTAGGGCCCAGGAGCTGCAACTACTGAAGCCCCCATGGCCTAGAACCCATGCTCCACAACCAGAGAAGCCTCCACAACAAGAGAGGCCACCGCAACGAGAAGCCCATGTACCACGCTAGAGGGTGGCCCCCACTCACTGCACCTAGAGAAAAACCCACTCAGCAACAAAGACCCAGCAAAGCCAAAAATAAATATATAAATAAATTATGTTTTTTTAAAAAAAGGAAATCTGTTGATCTGATTCATGGAAGTTGACTTCCTGGGGGAAGACAAGGGAAGGGAAGGGCAGAGAATGTATCAGGAGAGGTAGGGAGTAAAAAGAAAGTACAACCCCAAAGCTCATTGAAATCACAGAAGCTGTTACTTCCATGTAGGAAGAAGACATTAAAATGCTATTGAAAACAATAACCGCTGCAGCTGCTTTAGCATTGTTATCTCATGAAACGCTTCACCAATTTGGACACAAATACAATTAATTTACCTCTTGTATTGTTGCAAACTAATTTCTTAAGCACACACCTGCCTTATTATCAGAATGTCTAGAATCTGCCTTTCAATGGCCACCCACTCATGCATTGTCCAAGAACTACAGGGGCTTGCAGAGAACAAGGAGGATGGGAGAGGGGGAGCACGGGGGAGGTTTCCCCGCGACGGGTTCACGTCTGCCGTTGCATGCTGAGGCCACTTGGCGGCACTGCCGAGTAGTGCGTCCGCAGATGGATGCTGGGGTGGAGGCTTTGTTAACCCAGGACTGAGGCAAGGCTGCACAGACTCCAAGATCAATACTCACTTCACATGTTCCCTGCCTTACCCTCCTTGAGCGGCTGTTACAAAATATCCGGGACTAGGCAGCGGGAGTTTATTTTCTCATTGTTCTGAAGGCTGAACATCCAAGATCAAGGGGCTATCAGCGCTGGTTTCCTGCCTCTGTCTTCCCACATTGCAAAGGGCTACCTTCTTGCCCTGTCTTCACGTGGCTTTCCCTCTGTGCATTCAGGAAAGGGGCGGGGCGGGAGGACTTGATGTCTCCCCCTTCCCTTTTAAGGACACCAGTCCTACTGAATTAGAATCCCACCCTCATGACATTAATCACCTCCTTAAAGGACCCATCTCCAAGTATATTGGGAGGTGGGGCTTCAACATAAGAACTTAAGGTGGGGAAAAGACACAATTTGGTCTAAAGGTAAAATTGTTAATCCTCAAAGCATGACACTTCAGAGGGTGAGACTACATACTCTGCAACAAAATCATTCATTAGGCTTTTTAAAAAACTTTATTTGGCGGTGTCAGGCTTCTCTCTAGTTGAGTCACACAGGCTCAGTTACCCTGTGACATGTAGGATCTAAGTTCCCCAACCAGAGATCGAAACCGGGTCCCCTGCATTGCAAGGCAGATTCTTAACCACTGGACCACCAAGGAAGTCCCCAACCCATTAGGTTTTGTCCTAATCCTGAGTCACCAAGTCAGGCTATCCTTACTGGTTAACATCCCTCTTTGGATCATTCAATACCCTCACTTGATTTTAAAAATCTGCCTCCTTACTAGCACTTCCTAACACTTCCTAAGGGAGTGTTAGGAGGGCTCGGCTTCAGAAGCCCACAAGAATTTTTACTATCTGCTTTCTCCAGGACAATAGATGTTTCATAGTGCTCCATTTTCAGAATGATGAGATTCTGAAACAGCAAAGTAGGTCATCCTCAAGGGGGCCTGTGGCTACTACTCATTGCATAGGACAGGCTGGCCTAATTTGGACCATTTGGACCATGACCGTTTCAATGGTCCTCCAACTACATCTCTGCCTGTTAGAGGGATGGAGAAAGAGGCAAAGCTATATCAGAGAAGATGTGTTCAGGAAAGTGTTGATAGATTTAAGAAACCACTTTAATAGCTGTTAGAGGGCAGAAAATAAGCCAGTGACCCCCTCCACCCTGCACTGTTTTTCCTGCCACCATCTTTAACCTAAGGACAAGGTATGGTCTAGAAGGAGGGGATGAATATGAAGCGAGTGCTGTAAGCATAGAAACCACCAAGTGGAAGTTGGAGACTGGCATTTGGAAGGAAGAGAAGAAAAAGGACTAGGAAGAAACAATAGAGCTCGGTGGCCAGTCAACACCCCCCAGTGGCTGGACTTGGAACTACATGCGCTGGCCCAATGTCCAGGATGAAAGGGTAAAGGTCTGCCCTCTGCCCAGCAGACCTCGCTCTTAGTCCAAAAGATCAGTAAAAGTCTGTTGTGTTTGCTACGTCACTGAGGTATTCTGGAGGAGGAGGAAGGGAATTTGGCATTGTTCCACAGGGGTGACAAGATGTACAAAAGAACCACAGGACCGTGGCCAAAAGGTAAAGAGGAAGTGGGCTCAAAACGGAACTGACCGGAAGAGTGTGAAGACCTTGATGTTTTTTGTTTCTCAGGCCAGGGAGGTCTCACCGTAGAAGGTGGGATGGAGGCTCCAATCAGTTTATTTGAATTTTCAAGTCAACTTTCAACTGGAACCCCCTGATTTGAGAACCTCTGGGTTCCATCTCCTTTGGCATTTACTGCATCTGGACACAGTTATTCAGTCCTTTCCAAAAGTGCTGTCTTTTTCTCTGGGCAGCCTTGCTTCTCTCTGCTTTCATCTTTGGTGAAGCTGGGAGCTGAGGTGGCAGGCAGTGAAGAGAAAAAATCATTCATTTCCTGGGCTTGACAAGAGGTCCTTTTGAGCCCAGTCAAAGTCTATGTGTGAAATGTTTTACTTTTTTTGCCTTCTTCTATTTTCACACATTTTCACACATAATTTAACAAAGCCCTTTACATGTCTATGATAAAGCCTTCCAGCAAGGGATCATGTAATAATTAACACTCATATAGCACTTAATATGAGCCAATTAGAAAAGCATGCCTTAATTCATATAATCTTTGTGACAACCATATAAAGTGAGTACTGTTATTATCTCTACTATACAGATAGAAAAACTGAGCCTCAGTGAAGTTAAATAACTTGTGTGCGGTGACTCATGGTAAGTGGAGAGGTTGGGATTGGTACCCAGGCTATCTGTTTATAGGACTCATGTGTTAACATCAACTCATGTATAGGACTTTAATGCCCTCTCACGAGCGAAATGATGTAAAGACACACCTGAACCCAGGTGCCCGGCTCATCCACCTGAGACACCCATTCTACTTAGCATCCAGTCCACATGCTCAGTGAGCTGCTGCTGTTGCTGCTAAGTCGCTTCAGTCGTGTCCAACTCTGTGCGAACCCATAGACAGTAGCCCACCAGGCTCCCCCATCCCTGGGATTCTCCAGGCAAGAACACTGGAGTGGGGTGCCATTGCCTTCTCCGCAGTGAGCTGCTAGACCTCTGTATATCTAGCCCCCTCCGTTTTGATACAAAAGTGTATCACACTATTTCTAGGGTCCTGCATCTTGCTTTCTCTACTCGACCCTAAAACTCAGTGATCATATCAGTTTAGCATACTAAAAGTTCTGGAATCAATTCAAATGTGTGTATGTGTTGGGGGAGTGGGGTGAAATTCCCCACCAGCAAGCAATTCTCCAACACAAGTTGGGTGTCTGACATTTCAACTCAATTCTGACACACTTTACCTGGGGGCATAAGATCCCACAGGTTAAAGGCTCAATTGTACAAGACACCCCTATCCCACTTCTGACACCAATTGCAAGTCAATAGTCATCACCTGTGCTTTTGATCAGCTGTCTGTAAGTCAGAGTTTCCTGCACCTACTCCTTGGGTTCAACTGTTCTGCTAGAATGGCTCACATAACTCAGGGAATCAGTTTATTCCCTGGATTACTGGTTTATTTCAAAAGGTATTAAAGCATACAAATCAACAGGCAGAGGAAGAGATATTTAAGGTGGAGTCCCAAACAAAGGAGCTTCTGTCCTAGGGGAGTCTGAGCCCCAACAGAAGGCCTAAAAACATATTCTGATACCCCAACCTGAAAGGTCTTTGAACCTCATCCTTTTTGGGTTTTATGGAAGCCTCATTTCACAGGCAATATTGACAAAATCAATGGCTGTTGGTGATTGATTCAGCCTCCAGCCCCTCTCCCATTTTCTCCAGAAAATCAGAGGATGGGACTGAAAGTTCTAACCTTCTATTCAAGGTTGGTTCCCCCGGCAACCAGCTTCCCCATCTTTAAAGGATTTCCAAAAGTTGCCTCATTAGCATGAACCCTGTTGAGATTGACAGGGGCTTGTTATGAATAATAAGACACTCATTTCATCTTCACGGTTCTGAAGCAGTTTTTCAGGAACTGAGGACAAGAGACCAAATGTTGTAGTAAAAGATGCTCCCATTGTTTTTGTAGCTGAGGAAATCTCAAAGGTCTGGGGGCTATGAGCCAGGAACCATGGAGAAGACCAAATGTATATTTCTAATGTGATCTCTTATAAATCACAATACCAACATGCATAGAATTGCCTCATTCTGCTGTAACTGCTCTGTAGCATTCTGTCGCATGCATGCATCATGACTTATTTAATCAGTTTCTTAATGAGGGGTGTTTCGATGTTTCCTGTCTATTACAACTACTTTCAAAAGGAGAGTATAAGTTTTTCATCCCAGGACCTGAGGAGAAAGAAGAGGACAGAGGATTCAGGGGATTGATTAGCTGGTTCCTATGTAGAAGAGCTAGTATTTAAAGCAGTTCATTGTCCAGAATGGCCAGGTGTACCACGACCTCACCATGCAAAGGTAGCACGTCTGACTCCCAATGGCCAAGGTACCAAGATGGCTCAGCAGTAAAGAATTTGCCTGCCAGGCAGGAGGCATAGGTTCGATCCCTGGATCAGGAAGATCTCCTGGAAAAGGAAATGGTAACCCACTCCAGTATTCTTTCCTGGGAAATCCCATAGACAGAGGAGCCTGGCAGGCTACAGTCCATGAGATCACAAAGAGTCAAACACAACTCATCAGCTAACCAACAACAAACCAAATAACTGGAACAGAAGCCAGCCAGCATGTTAATGTACCCACCATGTCAGAATCAATCCAGGTGGTAGAGAGAAGCAAAGAGAAATTTATGACACGGGGCTTTAGGATGTAACAAGACAGAACTAGTTGTATGACTGATTCATATTGATGTATGGCAGAAACCAATGTAATGTTGTAGAGCAATTATCTTTCAATTAAAAATAAATAATTTTTAAAAGGTAAAGGTAACACATTAAACTCATTTCCCCCCCCCCAAAAAAAGGAACTAGTTATGAGCACATGAAGGAAGAAGAATGTTTCTTCTCAGAATCTGCTCAGTTTTAGCTTTTAAACAAAATCCTAACAAAAATCTTGGTGTTGCTGGTGCTGTGAAAAATAAAAAGTCAGGGAAAAAGTGAAATTGTCCAAACGATAGGAAGAACTTAGCAGTTCGACAGAAAAACAGCAAGTTCTTAGGAAGTAATGCTTTACTAGAAGCTGAAAGAGAAGAGTAGGATTATGGTCTAACTTCTTACACATGAGCAGTTACATAAGAGATTGCAAAATTACTGGAAATGCATAAAGGATTGGTTTAGAAGTGAGATATTATATGGTTCACTTTGTTAACAAAAAAAGAACCTATTATAATTTTTCTCAGCCCTCTGAAATAGCGATTTGAGATGAATCAATTGTGCTAAATGTCCACAGAAAGTTTTGCTCACCAGAAAGTTCTGGATTTTTATATTTGGAAGTCTGTTCCAAAAGTCTAAGGTATTCAGTTAAATGCTTCCACTCTGGTTTTTTTTTCAGTATAGTAAGCATAAGAAATAAATGTACATTTCATCGTGTGTTCAGGAAAGGAAAGCACTCTCTTGAAGACCCAGCTGCATCCACGTGTTCACTATTCACAACAGCCAAGGTGTGGAAATAACCTAAGTGCCCATGTATGGATGCACAGATAAAGAAATGTAGTATATATATCCAAGGGAATATTATTCAGTCATAAAAAGTCCACTATTTGAGACAACATCAATTAATCTTGAGGGCATTACCCTAAGTGAAATAAATCAGATAAAGGCAAGTTCTGCATGAAATCACTTACATAGAAACTCTTTGTTTAAAAAAAAAAAAAAAAAGAGCTCATAGAAACAGAGAGTAGAATGGTGTTTGCCAGGAGTTATGGGGCAAAGGATGGATGGGAAGATGTGGGACCAAGGGTACAAGC
Organism: Oreotragus oreotragus; assembly: GCA_006410675.1. Lineage (NCBI taxonomy): Eukaryota > Metazoa > Chordata > Mammalia > Artiodactyla > Bovidae > Oreotragus > Oreotragus oreotragus. The sequence continues at coordinate 154,241 of SJYX01023860.1, read as the reverse complement.
TTCTAATTATAAGCAGATTAAGTCCTGGGAGCTAATGTATGGCATAGGGTCTATAGTTGCAATAATGTATCATATACTTGTAAGTTGCCAAGAGCATAGTTCTTGAAAGTCCTCACTAGAAAAAGAAATGACAACTGTATGAGGTGATGGAAATGTTAACTCATTTTATTGTGGTCATCATTCTGCAACATAAACACCTATTAGATGATCACAGTCTACACTTTAAACTTTTGCCAGTTGCAAATCAGTTAACTCTCAATGAAGCTGGAGGAATTTAAAAAAAAAAAAAAAAACACAGCAGAGGACCTCTACACATATTGAATTTATTGTTTAGTTTGTGCCACTTTTCAGCTCTTTAACTTTACACATTCCTCTCTGATCCCAGAACACACCCTCTCCTCAGCAGTTCAGCCTATTCTTTTCCTTCAGCCAGTTGCTGTCTTGACCATTGAATGACATCATTTCTTTGCCATACCCCCACCTCAGACCATCCCCATCATCTGTCTTCCATCTTTCTGGGTGTTGTTGGTAAATTGTTTATTCTTCTCATAATGTCTGCCTACATTCACATTCTTCCACTTGCTGATTTCCACCCCTGATTTCTCAGTTGCCTCTATAGCTGCATCTATCCATTCATCCTGCAACTTGGACACCTCACAAAGTCCTGTCTTCAGCCTTATTCCTTTCTCTCTTTCTCTCCCTTGGGTTACTGATCCATTCCTGCAGCTTCACTTCTCATTTCTAAGAGAAATGAACCAAATTTTTCCATTAAACACCACATCCCCTGAATTCTCCAAGTTGTATTAGCATGGACTTGTCTGCCTACAGTGATCCGACCACATCTCAGACCAGCTCATCTGAAGCCAAATCTGTTATCTCCCTCAACTCGTGATCTGCATTGCTGTAAATAGCATCTCTGTTCTTTCAGGCACTCACACTGGAAAACTCCCGTTTTGCCATCTCTCATATTCAGTCAGTCATCAAGTCCTGTTTCTTTCTCCTCTTTAGTTACCTCGGATAACTTTCCATTCTGTGTCCAAATCTATCAGGCCATATCCTTCTGTAGTAGCCAGGACCCTTCCTTTGGAAGATCAGAAAACTTATTCCCAATGGAATTGTTAACCTGTGTAACTGAAAATATAGGGGTGCTTCTTTCAGGTACAGCTTGAACTAGGATTTCAAACAGTCTCATCAATATGAGTCTCTACTCATCTCACAACTCTGGCTGCCCACAGGTTGACCTCATTCTCAAATAAAATGGGTGTCAGCAGTTTCAGTTACATGATCCACACAGTCAGCAGTACAATTGAAAGAGACATTACTTTCACCAGTAATTCAAACTAGTACCCTGGAACTGAGTCTGATTTGTGTATTCTGAGCTATTTGCCCATCTCTGAGCCAATCCATGTGACCAGACAGAATGGGATCGATTGACCGGCAAGACATGGGTGCATGCCTCTTTTGAAGTGAGCCATTTGAACCACCTGGCCTGAGAGTGGGACAAACGTGATTCCCCAAAGGAAACGGGAGTTCTGTATCTAAGAGAGGATGCAGTGGGGCTGGTACAGAACGAAACAACAGACGCCCAGCAAATATCCACCAGGACCTGATGCTCTAGCGAAGTGTAGATTCTTTCAGAAACACAGCCACCTGTGATGTATTCTTTAATTGATGACGGTTCACCTCATGTACAACTGTGGATATTTTACATGTGACCCACACTTTTCTATTCTGATTCTGCCACTTCACCCCTCTCAGGCAACAACTCAGTACTTAGTCCACAGAGAAACCAGAAAGAGTCAGATCACAACACCCACCTGCATCTATAGTCACTCCACCCTCTTGCGTCTTTCGTTGAAGTATAGCTGATTTGCAGTGTTGTGTTAGCTTCCAGTGTACAGCACATATATACGTATGAAATCTTCAGACTCTTCTCCCTTATGCATGTGCGCTAAGTCACTTCAGCAGTGCCCAACCCCATGGACTATAGCCCAGCAAGCTCCCCTGACCGTGGGATTCTCCAGGCAAGAATACTGGAATAGGTTCTCATGCCCTTCTCCACGGGATCGTCCTGACCCAGAGGTGAAGCTGGATTCTCTTATATCTCCTGCATTGGCAGGTGGGTTCTTTACCACTAGCACCACCTGGGAAGCCCTTTCCCTTATAGGTTCTTACAAAATATTTCATTTAGTTCCCTGTGCTATACAGTAAGTCCTTATTGTTTATCTACTTTATGATGATAGTGTGTATCTGTTCATCTCAAACTCCTAGTTTATCCTTTTCCCCTTTTTCCCTTTGGTAACTGTCAGTTTGTCTTCTATGGTTGTGGTTCTATTTCTGTTTTTAAAATAAGTTCATTTGTATCTTTTTTTTTTTAGATTTCACATATAGGCAGTGTCATGTGATATTTGTCTTTCTCATCTCTCTCTCTTCCCCAGACATCATGTTTAAGTTCCTTCCATGTTAAAAGGGGGGAAAAGAGTGACCTTCTAGGTAGGGTATCCTCCAGCTAGTGGCCAGTTTGGGGGTCTTTCACAGCTTAGAATCCTGTAGGCATCGTCTGCACCCACGCGGTCCTCTCGTATACCCTACTCAATCTCAACCCCCAACCCACTGTCGTCTATCCTGTCACTGGGTTAGAAATGCTCCTGCCAGGGTCACAGAACCAAATAGTTGCTGTTGAAAAAAGACACAGTTTCCATCCACATCCTGCTTGAACTCCCAACAACGTTTAGTAAAACCGACCACTCTCTCTTCCTGGAAAGACCATCTTCCCTGAAATTCCATGATACGTTCTTCCAGTTTTTCTCCTGTTCCTTCATTTGGCTCTTATCCTCCTGGCCAAGACTTTCTCAGCTTAAAAAAACATACATGATGTAAAAGCTGTGAGTCAAGTTTATTCAGCATCGTACTGAGGACTATAGCCAGGGAGAGAGCCTCTCAGATACCTCTGAGAAATTGGTCTGAAGAGATTCTGTGATTTCACTGAAGGGGATACTTACAACCAGTCATACATCTTGATAGAAGGTTTCTGCTAGTCATAAGGAACAGATGTCTTAGTTAATGGTTTTGGTGCTTTTCAATGTATGGGAAGATGCAAGAATCCAGGTTTATAAAAAATTTCTCCTGAAAATATCTATCAGAAGGTCTGTTCTGCCAGTTTTCCCAGAGCACAGAGGACCCTAATCCTGATCTCCACCCTGAACTCCTTTCAATGTGTGTTGAAAGTCAGTGACCACAATGGCAAATGACTCAACCCTATAGAGCCGGTGGCCAGGCAACATCCTTCAGTTGGCAACTTAAAGACTGATGTCCCATCCTCTGCCTCTTCATTTCTCATGGTGTCTCTCACTCTGAGAGTCCCCACCCATTTCCAATGTCATACATCAACTGGTGATCCTCAAGTATGAATTCCAACCCAGTTGCTTGTCTTGAACTCCAGTATCTGGGCCACATACCTGCTCACTTGTCATGTGGACTGCTTGAATGCAAAATGTCCAGAATCAAAAGTGCACACACACCCCCAACCTCCTCATCCAACTGCATTTTCTGTTTCAGAAGGAGAGTCATTCTGATTCCTCCTTCTTCTTCAATTTTCTCCTTCTACCTGCAAAACATACACGTGCTTGATAACTGGGAGTCACTGGGAGTCACTGGGAGTCAACCACTGATTTGAGGCTTATCTTCTTCCCTCCTTTTATTTATTTATTTATTTTATTTATTTGGCTGCATTGGGTCTTAGTTGCAGCACATGGGATCTTTCCTTGTGGTGCATGGACTCTCTGCTTATGACACACAGACTCTGTAGTTGTGAAGCGGACTCCAGAGTGCACAGGCTCAGTAGTTGCAATGTGCAGGCTTAGTTGCTCTGTGGCATGTGGGATTTTAGTTCCCTGACCAGGGATAGAACCTGTATCCCCTGCATTGCATGGCAGATTCTTTACCACTGGACCGTGAGGGAAGTCCTTCTCTCCTCTTTGTCACAACTCTCCTCAACCAGGCCACCATCACCTCTCACCTGCATACCTACAACAACTTCCTACATCATTCTTGGTCCCCAATTTTACCCTCGCCAAGCCACTAAAATATAAATGTGACCTATCACTCTCTGGTACCAGAGTATGTCACGATCTGGCCTCTGCTTCCCTCCCTTCTCCAACCTTGTCCCAATTCACCTGTCAAAATGTATTTTTCCAGCCAAACTGAACTACACTTCCACCACCACACTGTGCTATAAATTTCACTCCTCTTCTCCTAGTAAATTACATCCAGCCATCTAGCTAGTGCATTGACAGCTGCAGAGGAAAAGGCAATGGAGTTAGAGATGTCATAAATTTTAAATGTAAGATGAAATGTGATTATCAAAGAAACTACATTATGTTCTTAATAATCGTTACAACTTTAAAGTTGTATAGGCATTGCGAAGACCAGATGGTCTGGGGTTTTGTTTGCACTGAATGTTCCGTGATCAGGGTGGAATTAATATCAGCTAATGTATTTTTATATAATTTGTGGCTTTCGCTGGCATTTGTTAACTTTGCAAGGTGGATCGTTTCTATTGTGCTGTCATTATACTCCAAATCATAAAAACAGGGTAGTGACTCCACACAGGTTAACTAAGTATCAAACTTAGTGATTAAAATATTAATATCAGTATTTTATCTAGAATGATGATATGAACATAAAGAGTGGGCAAATCCCAAACGTAGATCTGAATGTACTGAGGCCAGTGAATCTGAAAATATGATGAGCTTTCATGAAGAAGAAAAGAGTAACTAGTAAGAAAAATAATGACTCCCTGAAAATTGGATTTTGTTTAACTGACAGGAAGTCATGGAAATGTTTGTGACATTTCAAAAAAGAAGTACTTCTCTAATAATCATTTTATAGCAAAAGCAACATAATGCTTTTTATACCAAATTAGCATCATGGTTAAAGGTAAAGAAATCAGAATTACATAATCACCATCAAAGATGTATGTCTTCCTTGTAGAGTAAAATGAGTACCTTGCTCACTAGTTCTAAGAAAGCTTCAAAGTCAGGTGCAAATTGAATACCAAATATACTTGGAGAGAGAGTGCAGTACAGTATTGGTAAGTTCCTTTATCAGACAGCTTTCTCTGCAGAAAAGCAATTACTTGTATCAGTGTGTTCTTGCAAATATTTTATTTTACAAATGCATGTTTCATACAAAACAGCTTTCAGTGTGTGTGCTGTTTCTCGCATGTATGAGAAAGAAATATTAAATGACTTCATATTCTGTTCATTATTTTGTGGTCGACAATATGCTACCTGATCTTGACTCTAATGTCAGAGAAGTGTAAATATGATCAAAGATGGAATGGGAATGTGTCCATTCAAGGGGTGTGCAGCAAAAGGGGCAAGAATTACGTAACTCTCAGGAAGCAGTTGGCAATTAAAAGCCACAGCAAATGCTCTGAGTCTGTGGTCACTTCAGACATCCAGAAGTATTAGAACTAATTCATTCTCCCTGCTGTCTCTGATGAGCCAAGAAAAAGAAAGAATGGAAGGAAAGGAGGGAGGAAAGAAGGAAGGAAGGAAGGAAGCTATCTGTCATTGACTGAGAGGTGTAATCATCAGAAATATGATCATTCTTAGTAATATTAGTATCATTATTATTAAATCGCAAAAATTATATCTTATTTATAAACTTGTGCTCTGCATCGAAACACTGATTAAATGATCTGAGGATGCCAAATGTTGAAGACACAGTACCTCAAAACAAAATACACCTTTTATGCAACTCTGTACATCTTGAATCATCATCAGTGCTAAAGAGTCAATATTTCTGGAATTAATGAATCAATCTATATCATCTCATCCTAGCTCTGTAATGTACATTGCAAAGTTGGGGAAACTTAAGCATGTTTTCCACGATTTCTAAAAATGGGAAGCAAAGCAGTACTCAGATGGGAATGATACATGTGGTCCTCTGGAAGCTGTTCCAGCCTGTCTCTCTACTATCCTATTACACTGTAATCGCACTGGAGAACTGTCTCTCGCTCAGTGTCTCTCACCACATCTCCAGAACGTCTCAAACTGCAGTCTGTGGACCACCCAGGAATCTATCACACTGTCCCTGTTTGTCGAGAAGGAGGCAATGACATGTGACTATGTCATGCATTTTTTAGATGTATTTATTTTTGGTCATGCTGGGTTTCTGTTGCTGTGCACAGACTTTCTCTAGTTGAAACAAGCAGGGGCTACTTTTCATTGCAGCGTGTGGGCTTCTCATTGCGGAGGCTTCTCTCATTGTGGAGCACAGGCTGTGGCTCTCAGGCTTCAGTAGCTGCAGCACGTGGCTCAGTCACTGTGGCTTGAGAGCTCTAGAGCACCAGGTTAGTAGTCGTGGCGCTCAGGCTCCGTTGCTCTGCAACATGTGGGATCTTCCAGGACCAGGGGTCAAAGCAGTGTCCCTTGCATTGCAAGATGGATTCTTAACCACTGAACCACCAAGGAAGCCCAGATGTCATGCATTTTAAATATAAGATGAATTATGATTTTCAGAGAAAATTGTGACACTGAGAGAATAACCAGAAACTTAGTAAATATTCTGAATAAGTCTTGCCTAGAATGGGCAGCTGTGACGTATAATCTTCTGACTTTTAATGGGCTCCACTCCTGCAAAATACATTTCCTGTGTCACTTTCCAGTCTGTGAAATGACTCCCAACTGAAATAAGAGCCAACATCATCCTGGGCACACAGGAGAAGATGCAGGACCACCATCCCCACCCCTAGAGTCATCCCAATAAACTCCACCTGATACCTCTATCTCTATCACTGATTCTCAACTAAAATGATCAGGTTCCCAGGAACTGCTGGTCTTGGCTGGCAGTGGTGGTCATCACCAGCCAAGCCTGGGGTTCTTTGAAAAGTCACCTCCCTTCCTTCTGATTTGGCAGTTTTGAAAATCATCTGTTAGTTTTTCAGATGCAATCTTTATTATATCTGTTTACAAGTGTGAAAATTCCTCTCCAAGTCAGCTTCTGAGAATCATTAAGGAAAGCACAGAAAAGTCAAAGGTAGAAATAAATAATTAGTATATGCAGCTGTCCTTCCAGCCTTGCCTTCAGAACCTCAGAGGTTGTGGCATTTCACTGGGACCTGAACGCTGAGCTCCAGCTTCAGAGGGGGAGACAGAAAAGCTTCAGAACATCTGTTTCCATGTGTGTAGGCAGAAATCCCTGATTCCATCATATTCAGACTCTGTATACTACGGGCAGCATCACATTTAAAGTCTATGATCGGTGATCATCAACTCTCCCAAGGATGCTGTACAGCCATCTTACATCATTGTGTCTGAATCCTTCTTCTCTCCCCATGCTGGGCACCAGGCTGGATAAAAAGTTGGTGCATTAAGCCACGTGCAATCAGGACACCAGAAACCAAGGCAAAAGCCTCCACAGAGGGAATTTAAGGTGTGGGATTGGTGTCAAATAGCTGAAAGGGCCAAGCAGAGATTGCGAAAGAATTGAGACATTAGCAGCAGTGGGCAGCAAGCACCATGAGTAGCAGGTCTGGAAGGATAAATGGATGAGGTGATATCTCCAGAACCATGGAGTCACCCAGCCCCTACAAGAGATGCTGTCCTGAACACAGAGAGAGTAAGGTGTGAGGATTTGAGGTACAATGGAACCATAGGTGATAATCCTGTATCATATTATTGGATCTCACCCATTATCCCCACCCCTCTCCACCCCCACCAGTGCCTCCACTTGGCTGAACCTACTTGGAAGCCAGCTGACCATGAAGCCTGGGAATGGTTTGCAAAGACCTGTGATTCAGAGCAGTGCTGGTGGGGGTAGCAGGGGAGCGAAAGTCATAGGAGGAAATTCCAGGCACCCAGGATATAACTTCTATGTTACACAAGAGAGAGAGGGCCTTCCTCCCAGAATCCTGATTCTCCCCTTGGATGCACCAGAATCCCTCTGGCTGGGAGACCTCTTTCACCTCCTGGTTAGAAAACCCCCCCCCCAAAAAAAGGAACTAGTTATGAGCACATGAAGGAAGAAGAATGTTTCTTCTCAGAATCTGCTCAGTTTTAGCTTTTAAACAAAATCCTAACAAAAATCTTGGTGTTGCTGGTGCTGTGAAAAATAAAAAGTCAGGGAAAAAGTGAAATTGTCCAAACGATAGGAAGAACTTAGCAGTTCGACAGAAAAACAGCAAGTTCTTAGGAAGTAATGCTTTACTAGAAGCTGAAAGAGAAGAGTAGGATTATGGTCTAACTTCTTACACATGAGCAGTTACATAAGAGATTGCAAAATTACTGGAAATGCATAAAGGATTGGTTTAGAAGTGAGATATTATATGGTTCACTTTGTTAACAAAAAAAGAACCTATTATAATTTTTCTCAGCCCTCTGAAATAGCGATTTGAGATGAATCAATTGTGCTAAATGTCCACAGAAAGTTTTGCTCACCAGAAAGTTCTGGATTTTTATATTTGGAAGTCTGTTCCAAAAGTCTAAGGTATTCAGTTAAATGCTTCCACTCTGGTTTTTTTTTCAGTATAGTAAGCATAAGAAATAAATGTACATTTCATCGTGTGTTCAGGAAAGGAAAGCACTCTCTTGAAGACCCAGCTGCATCCACGTGTTCACTATTCACAACAGCCAAGGTGTGGAAATAACCTAAGTGCCCATGTATGGATGCACAGATAAAGAAATGTAGTATATATATCCAAGGGAATATTATTCAGTCATAAAAAGTCCACTATTTGAGACAACATCAATTAATCTTGAGGGCATTACCCTAAGTGAAATAAATCAGATAAAGGCAAGTTCTGCATGAAATCACTTACATAGAAACTCTTTGTTTAAAAAAAAAAAAAAAAAGAGCTCATAGAAACAGAGAGTAGAATGGTGTTTGCCAGGAGTTATGGGGCAAAGGATGGATGGGAAGATGTGGGACCAAGGGTACAAGCTTCTAATTATAAGCAGATTAAGTCCTGGGAGCTAATGTATGGCATAGGGTCTATAGTTGCAATAATGTATCATATACTTGTAAGTTGCCAAGAGCATAGTTCTTGAAAGTCCTCACTAGAAAAAGAAATGACAACTGTATGAGGTGATGGAAATGTTAACTCATTTTATTGTGGTCATCATTCTGCAACATAAACACCTATTAGATGATCACAGTCTACACTTTAAACTTTTGCCAGTTGCAAATCAGTTAACTCTCAATGAAGCTGGAGGAATTTAAAAAAAAAAAAAAAAACACAGCAGAGGACCTCTACACATATTGAATTTATTGTTTAGTTTGTGCCACTTTTCAGCTCTTTAACTTTACACATTCCTCTCTGATCCCAGAACACACCCTCTCCTCAGCAGTTCAGCCTATTCTTTTCCTTCAGCCAGTTGCTGTCTTGACCATTGAATGACATCATTTCTTTGCCATACCCCCACCTCAGACCATCCCCATCATCTGTCTTCCATCTTTCTGGGTGTTGTTGGTAAATTGTTTATTCTTCTCATAATGTCTGCCTACATTCACATTCTTCCACTTGCTGATTTCCACCCCTGATTTCTCAGTTGCCTCTATAGCTGCATCTATCCATTCATCCTGCAACTTGGACACCTCACAAAGTCCTGTCTTCAGCCTTATTCCTTTCTCTCTTTCTCTCCCTTGGGTTACTGATCCATTCCTGCAGCTTCACTTCTCATTTCTAAGAGAAATGAACCAAATTTTTCCATTAAACACCACATCCCCTGAATTCTCCAAGTTGTATTAGCATGGACTTGTCTGCCTACAGTGATCCGACCACATCTCAGACCAGCTCATCTGAAGCCAAATCTGTTATCTCCCTCAACTCGTGATCTGCATTGCTGTAAATAGCATCTCTGTTCTTTCAGGCACTCACACTGGAAAACTCCCGTTTTGCCATCTCTCATATTCAGTCAGTCATCAAGTCCTGTTTCTTTCTCCTCTTTAGTTACCTCGGATAACTTTCCATTCTGTGTCCAAATCTATCAGGCCATATCCTTCTGTAGTAGCCAGGACCCTTCCTTTGGAAGATCAGAAAACTTATTCCCAATGGAATTGTTAACCTGTGTAACTGAAAATATAGGGGTGCTTCTTTCAGGTACAGCTTGAACTAGGATTTCAAACAGTCTCATCAATATGAGTCTCTACTCATCTCACAACTCTGGCTGCCCACAGGTTGACCTCATTCTCAAATAAAATGGGTGTCAGCAGTTTCAGTTACATGATCCACACAGTCAGCAGTACAATTGAAAGAGACATTACTTTCACCAGTAATTCAAACTAGTACCCTGGAACTGAGTCTGATTTGTGTATTCTGAGCTATTTGCCCATCTCTGAGCCAATCCATGTGACCAGACAGAATGGGATCGATTGACCGGCAAGACATGGGTGCATGCCTCTTTTGAAGTGAGCCATTTGAACCACCTGGCCTGAGAGTGGGACAAACGTGATTCCCCAAAGGAAACGGGAGTTCTGTATCTAAGAGAGGATGCAGTGGGGCTGGTACAGAACGAAACAACAGACGCCCAGCAAATATCCACCAGGACCTGATGCTCTAGCGAAGTGTAGATTCTTTCAGAAACACAGCCACCTGTGATGTATTCTTTAATTGATGACGGTTCACCTCATGTACAACTGTGGATATTTTACATGTGACCCACACTTTTCTATTCTGATTCTGCCACTTCACCCCTCTCAGGCAACAACTCAGTACTTAGTCCACAGAGAAACCAGAAAGAGTCAGATCACAACACCCACCTGCATCTATAGTCACTCCACCCTCTTGCGTCTTTCGTTGAAGTATAGCTGATTTGCAGTGTTGTGTTAGCTTCCAGTGTACAGCACATATATACGTATGAAATCTTCAGACTCTTCTCCCTTATGCATGTGCGCTAAGTCACTTCAGCAGTGCCCAACCCCATGGACTATAGCCCAGCAAGCTCCCCTGACCGTGGGATTCTCCAGGCAAGAATACTGGAATAGGTTCTCATGCCCTTCTCCACGGGATCGTCCTGACCCAGAGGTGAAGCTGGATTCTCTTATATCTCCTGCATTGGCAGGTGGGTTCTTTACCACTAGCACCACCTGGGAAGCCCTTTCCCTTATAGGTTCTTACAAAATATTTCATTTAGTTCCCTGTGCTATACAGTAAGTCCTTATTGTTTATCTACTTTATGATGATAGTGTGTATCTGTTCATCTCAAACTCCTAGTTTATCCTTTTCCCCTTTTTCCCTTTGGTAACTGTCAGTTTGTCTTCTATGGTTGTGGTTCTATTTCTGTTTTTAAAATAAGTTCATTTGTATCTTTTTTTTTTTAGATTTCACATATAGGCAGTGTCATGTGATATTTGTCTTTCTCATCTCTCTCTCTTCCCCAGACATCATGTTTAAGTTCCTTCCATGTTAAAAGGGGGGAAAAGAGTGACCTTCTAGGTAGGGTATCCTCCAGCTAGTGGCCAGTTTGGGGGTCTTTCACAGCTTAGAATCCTGTAGGCATCGTCTGCACCCACGCGGTCCTCTCGTATACCCTACTCAATCTCAACCCCCAACCCACTGTCGTCTATCCTGTCACTGGGTTAGAAATGCTCCTGCCAGGGTCACAGAACCAAATAGTTGCTGTTGAAAAAAGACACAGTTTCCATCCACATCCTGCTTGAACTCCCAACAACGTTTAGTAAAACCGACCACTCTCTCTTCCTGGAAAGACCATCTTCCCTGAAATTCCATGATACGTTCTTCCAGTTTTTCTCCTGTTCCTTCATTTGGCTCTTATCCTCCTGGCCAAGACTTTCTCAGCTTAAAAAAACATACATGATGTAAAAGCTGTGAGTCAAGTTTATTCAGCATCGTACTGAGGACTATAGCCAGGGAGAGAGCCTCTCAGATACCTCTGAGAAATTGGTCTGAAGAGATTCTGTGATTTCACTGAAGGGGATACTTACAACCAGTCATACATCTTGATAGAAGGTTTCTGCTAGTCATAAGGAACAGATGTCTTAGTTAATGGTTTTGGTGCTTTTCAATGTATGGGAAGATGCAAGAATCCAGGTTTATAAAAAATTTCTCCTGAAAATATCTATCAGAAGGTCTGTTCTGCCAGTTTTCCCAGAGCACAGAGGACCCTAATCCTGATCTCCACCCTGAACTCCTTTCAATGTGTGTTGAAAGTCAGTGACCACAATGGCAAATGACTCAACCCTATAGAGCCGGTGGCCAGGCAACATCCTTCAGTTGGCAACTTAAAGACTGATGTCCCATCCTCTGCCTCTTCATTTCTCATGGTGTCTCTCACTCTGAGAGTCCCCACCCATTTCCAATGTCATACATCAACTGGTGATCCTCAAGTATGAATTCCAACCCAGTTGCTTGTCTTGAACTCCAGTATCTGGGCCACATACCTGCTCACTTGTCATGTGGACTGCTTGAATGCAAAATGTCCAGAATCAAAAGTGCACACACACCCCCAACCTCCTCATCCAACTGCATTTTCTGTTTCAGAAGGAGAGTCATTCTGATTCCTCCTTCTTCTTCAATTTTCTCCTTCTACCTGCAAAACATACACGTGCTTGATAACTGGGAGTCACTGGGAGTCACTGGGAGTCAACCACTGATTTGAGGCTTATCTTCTTCCCTCCTTTTATTTATTTATTTATTTTATTTATTTGGCTGCATTGGGTCTTAGTTGCAGCACATGGGATCTTTCCTTGTGGTGCATGGACTCTCTGCTTATGACACACAGACTCTGTAGTTGTGAAGCGGACTCCAGAGTGCACAGGCTCAGTAGTTGCAATGTGCAGGCTTAGTTGCTCTGTGGCATGTGGGATTTTAGTTCCCTGACCAGGGATAGAACCTGTATCCCCTGCATTGCATGGCAGATTCTTTACCACTGGACCGTGAGGGAAGTCCTTCTCTCCTCTTTGTCACAACTCTCCTCAACCAGGCCACCATCACCTCTCACCTGCATACCTACAACAACTTCCTACATCATTCTTGGTCCCCAATTTTACCCTCGCCAAGCCACTAAAATATAAATGTGACCTATCACTCTCTGGTACCAGAGTATGTCACGATCTGGCCTCTGCTTCCCTCCCTTCTCCAACCTTGTCCCAATTCACCTGTCAAAATGTATTTTTCCAGCCAAACTGAACTACACTTCCACCACCACACTGTGCTATAAATTTCACTCCTCTTCTCCTAGTAAATTACATCCAGCCATCTAGCTAGTGCATTGACAGCTGCAGAGGAAAAGGCAATGGAGTTAGAGATGTCATAAATTTTAAATGTAAGATGAAATGTGATTATCAAAGAAACTACATTATGTTCTTAATAATCGTTACAACTTTAAAGTTGTATAGGCATTGCGAAGACCAGATGGTCTGGGGTTTTGTTTGCACTGAATGTTCCGTGATCAGGGTGGAATTAATATCAGCTAATGTATTTTTATATAATTTGTGGCTTTCGCTGGCATTTGTTAACTTTGCAAGGTGGATCGTTTCTATTGTGCTGTCATTATACTCCAAATCATAAAAACAGGGTAGTGACTCCACACAGGTTAACTAAGTATCAAACTTAGTGATTAAAATATTAATATCAGTATTTTATCTAGAATGATGATATGAACATAAAGAGTGGGCAAATCCCAAACGTAGATCTGAATGTACTGAGGCCAGTGAATCTGAAAATATGATGAGCTTTCATGAAGAAGAAAAGAGTAACTAGTAAGAAAAATAATGACTCCCTGAAAATTGGATTTTGTTTAACTGACAGGAAGTCATGGAAATGTTTGTGACATTTCAAAAAAGAAGTACTTCTCTAATAATCATTTTATAGCAAAAGCAACATAATGCTTTTTATACCAAATTAGCATCATGGTTAAAGGTAAAGAAATCAGAATTACATAATCACCATCAAAGATGTATGTCTTCCTTGTAGAGTAAAATGAGTACCTTGCTCACTAGTTCTAAGAAAGCTTCAAAGTCAGGTGCAAATTGAATACCAAATATACTTGGAGAGAGAGTGCAGTACAGTATTGGTAAGTTCCTTTATCAGACAGCTTTCTCTGCAGAAAAGCAATTACTTGTATCAGTGTGTTCTTGCAAATATTTTATTTTACAAATGCATGTTTCATACAAAACAGCTTTCAGTGTGTGTGCTGTTTCTCGCATGTATGAGAAAGAAATATTAAATGACTTCATATTCTGTTCATTATTTTGTGGTCGACAATATGCTACCTGATCTTGACTCTAATGTCAGAGAAGTGTAAATATGATCAAAGATGGAATGGGAATGTGTCCATTCAAGGGGTGTGCAGCAAAAGGGGCAAGAATTACGTAACTCTCAGGAAGCAGTTGGCAATTAAAAGCCACAGCAAATGCTCTGAGTCTGTGGTCACTTCAGACATCCAGAAGTATTAGAACTAATTCATTCTCCCTGCTGTCTCTGATGAGCCAAGAAAAAGAAAGAATGGAAGGAAAGGAGGGAGGAAAGAAGGAAGGAAGGAAGGAAGCTATCTGTCATTGACTGAGAGGTGTAATCATCAGAAATATGATCATTCTTAGTAATATTAGTATCATTATTATTAAATCGCAAAAATTATATCTTATTTATAAACTTGTGCTCTGCATCGAAACACTGATTAAATGATCTGAGGATGCCAAATGTTGAAGACACAGTACCTCAAAACAAAATACACCTTTTATGCAACTCTGTACATCTTGAATCATCATCAGTGCTAAAGAGTCAATATTTCTGGAATTAATGAATCAATCTATATCATCTCATCCTAGCTCTGTAATGTACATTGCAAAGTTGGGGAAACTTAAGCATGTTTTCCACGATTTCTAAAAATGGGAAGCAAAGCAGTACTCAGATGGGAATGATACATGTGGTCCTCTGGAAGCTGTTCCAGCCTGTCTCTCTACTATCCTATTACACTGTAATCGCACTGGAGAACTGTCTCTCGCTCAGTGTCTCTCACCACATCTCCAGAACGTCTCAAACTGCAGTCTGTGGACCACCCAGGAATCTATCACACTGTCCCTGTTTGTCGAGAAGGAGGCAATGACATGTGACTATGTCATGCATTTTTTAGATGTATTTATTTTTGGTCATGCTGGGTTTCTGTTGCTGTGCACAGACTTTCTCTAGTTGAAACAAGCAGGGGCTACTTTTCATTGCAGCGTGTGGGCTTCTCATTGCGGAGGCTTCTCTCATTGTGGAGCACAGGCTGTGGCTCTCAGGCTTCAGTAGCTGCAGCACGTGGCTCAGTCACTGTGGCTTGAGAGCTCTAGAGCACCAGGTTAGTAGTCGTGGCGCTCAGGCTCCGTTGCTCTGCAACATGTGGGATCTTCCAGGACCAGGGGTCAAAGCAGTGTCCCTTGCATTGCAAGATGGATTCTTAACCACTGAACCACCAAGGAAGCCCAGATGTCATGCATTTTAAATATAAGATGAATTATGATTTTCAGAGAAAATTGTGACACTGAGAGAATAACCAGAAACTTAGTAAATATTCTGAATAAGTCTTGCCTAGAATGGGCAGCTGTGACGTATAATCTTCTGACTTTTAATGGGCTCCACTCCTGCAAAATACATTTCCTGTGTCACTTTCCAGTCTGTGAAATGACTCCCAACTGAAATAAGAGCCAACATCATCCTGGGCACACAGGAGAAGATGCAGGACCACCATCCCCACCCCTAGAGTCATCCCAATAAACTCCACCTGATACCTCTATCTCTATCACTGATTCTCAACTAAAATGATCAGGTTCCCAGGAACTGCTGGTCTTGGCTGGCAGTGGTGGTCATCACCAGCCAAGCCTGGGGTTCTTTGAAAAGTCACCTCCCTTCCTTCTGATTTGGCAGTTTTGAAAATCATCTGTTAGTTTTTCAGATGCAATCTTTATTATATCTGTTTACAAGTGTGAAAATTCCTCTCCAAGTCAGCTTCTGAGAATCATTAAGGAAAGCACAGAAAAGTCAAAGGTAGAAATAAATAATTAGTATATGCAGCTGTCCTTCCAGCCTTGCCTTCAGAACCTCAGAGGTTGTGGCATTTCACTGGGACCTGAACGCTGAGCTCCAGCTTCAGAGGGGGAGACAGAAAAGCTTCAGAACATCTGTTTCCATGTGTGTAGGCAGAAATCCCTGATTCCATCATATTCAGACTCTGTATACTACGGGCAGCATCACATTTAAAGTCTATGATCGGTGATCATCAACTCTCCCAAGGATGCTGTACAGCCATCTTACATCATTGTGTCTGAATCCTTCTTCTCTCCCCATGCTGGGCACCAGGCTGGATAAAAAGTTGGTGCATTAAGCCACGTGCAATCAGGACACCAGAAACCAAGGCAAAAGCCTCCACAGAGGGAATTTAAGGTGTGGGATTGGTGTCAAATAGCTGAAAGGGCCAAGCAGAGATTGCGAAAGAATTGAGACATTAGCAGCAGTGGGCAGCAAGCACCATGAGTAGCAGGTCTGGAAGGATAAATGGATGAGGTGATATCTCCAGAACCATGGAGTCACCCAGCCCCTACAAGAGATGCTGTCCTGAACACAGAGAGAGTAAGGTGTGAGGATTTGAGGTACAATGGAACCATAGGTGATAATCCTGTATCATATTATTGGATCTCACCCATTATCCCCACCCCTCTCCACCCCCACCAGTGCCTCCACTTGGCTGAACCTACTTGGAAGCCAGCTGACCATGAAGCCTGGGAATGGTTTGCAAAGACCTGTGATTCAGAGCAGTGCTGGTGGGGGTAGCAGGGGAGCGAAAGTCATAGGAGGAAATTCCAGGCACCCAGGATATAACTTCTATGTTACACAAGAGAGAGAGGGCCTTCCTCCCAGAATCCTGATTCTCCCCTTGGATGCACCAGAATCCCTCTGGCTGGGAGACCTCTTTCACCTCCTGGTTAGAAAATGCCCTTGCAGCAATGGTTGGAGAGTCTCACAAGGGCAGCCATGCCAAGACAAAGTGCTGGCGACTGCAATGCCTTCCCACTGGAGCCCAGACCCCACCTGGGGGATTTTCGAGCACATTCTCGGTGCTCCTGCCTTACTGGACAGAAGGTTAAGAGGACTGCAGAGTTAACAACCCAGCTGCCCCTGCTTCCCTTCCCCTGACACTGATGAAAAGGCAGATTGACAATGNGGCGACTGCAATGCCTTCCCACTGGAGCCCAGACCCCACCTGGGGGATTTTCGAGCACATTCTCGGTGCTCCTGCCTTACTGGACAGAAGGTTAAGAGGACTGCAGAGTTAACAACCCAGCTGCCCCTGCTTCCCTTCCCCTGACACTGATGAAAAGGCAGATTGACAATGAGATGGGTTGGAGGCTCTGCATTACCACCTCAGCTGATGGTATTTTCAAGTTGGCAAGAATGTGGGAAAACGCTCTATTTCAACACCCTGTCACCCAGTAACAGAGAGACTGGAGCACCTTGCAGGAAAAGTCCCAGCCCATCTACAGAAGCCCAGAGTGCACTGCTTGTTTGCTTTAAAGTGAATTGATTAAGGAAATTCCCTGGGGGTCCAGTGATTAAGACTCTGTGCTTCCACTGCAGGGGGCACAGGTTAGATCCCTGGTCAAGGAAATAAGATCTCACAAGCCAGAGGCACAGCTAAAAAAGAAATATTAAAAAAATTTTTTTATCTATGTAGCGATTTAAATATTTCGTATAATTCATAAAGCAAATTGACTTCAAAAGTAATTTGATTCAAAGGTACGTAGGATGAATGAGATGTGAGGATTGAAGGTACAATGTGACTACAGGTGAGAACACGGTATTGTATCAGTGAAATTTGCTAAGAGAGTAGAAACTTAAATGGTCACAACAAAAAATAAATAAATAAACAAAGATAAATATGTGAAGTGATGGATGTGTTAATTAACTAGATTGCAGAATCCTTTCATGCAGAATCCTTTTTATGTATATCAAATCACCGCCATGTGCAATTCTAATATTTTATAATATTATACCTCGATAAAGTTGGAAATTATAAAAGGCGCAGAGTAACTAAATAATGAAATTAAAGGCATATGGATTTGCGTTGATGATATACAGATATGTTACAAAGGTGCCTTTGTTAACCAAGCACAGGCCAACAGCAGATTCAATGCCAGAAGCCTGGCCTTCCCTCTCAGTTCAGTTCAGTCGCTCAGTCGTGTCTGACTCTTTGTGACCCCGTGGACTGCAGCACGCCAGGCTTCCTTGTCCATCACCAACTCCTGGAGCTTACTCAGACTCATGTCCATAGAGTCAGTGATGCCCTCCAACCATCTCATCCTCTGTCTTCCCCTTCTCCCCCTGCCCTCAATCTTTCCCAGCATCAGGGTCTTTTCCAATGAGTCAGTTCTTCGCATCAGGTGGCCAGAGTATTAGAGTTGCAGCTTCAACATCAGTCCTTCCAATGAATATTCAGGATTGATTTCCTTTAGGATGGACCTTTAGTTGCTGTAAATTGGGCATGTCTAGAGGGAGGGTCCAGAGAAGGAATGGCACCCCACTCCAGTACTCTTGCCTGGAAAATCCCATGAATGGAGGAGCCTGGTGGGCTGCCATCTATGGGGTCGCACACAGTCGGACACGACTGAGCGCTTTCACTTTCACTTTTCACTTTCATGCATTGGAGAAGGAAATGGCAACCCACTCCAGTGTTCTTGCCTGGAGAATCCCAGGGACAGGGGAGCCTGGGAGGCTACAGTCCATGGGATCTCAAAGAG
>SJYX01023860.1:99548-135362 GCA_006410675.1 Oreotragus oreotragus | reverse complement strand
ACACACACACACACACACACACACACACACTCTTAAATGATATCATATGATGAAATGTTCCAAATTAAAGAAAAACTATGACACCTAATGCAATGCCCAGTCTAAGACTCCAGGCTCTTGTCCTGGGGAGAAAAAATAATTATGAAAACATTCTTGGGATATGAATGGAAGATCAGATGAACTTGACTGAAAGGTTGTTTCTTGAATTCGATAACTATACTGTAGTTATCATGGCCCATTGCTCTTAAATACTCAAATATGAATTTCTCAAGAATATCCTTGCTCTTGACAAATTCATACTTGAGTATCTAAGGGCAATAGGCCATGATGTATGTAACTCACTCTCATATTGTTCAAAAAGAAATTGTGGATAGATGTTAGATTATAGATAGATAGATGAATAGAAGATGATTAATAAACTGATTATAGACAGTGGATTCGTGGTTAGAACACATCATGGCAAATGGGTGAAATATTGACAGTAGATGAATGTAGGTCAAGAAAACTCTTGGCATTATCATTTGTCGTTTAATTTTAGTTATTTATTTTTGGCTGTGCTGGGTCTTCGTTGCTCCTCAGGCTTTTCTTTAGTTGCAGAGAGTGGGGTGCAGGGCCTTCTCATTGTGGTGTCTTCTCTTGTTGCCAGAGTGCGGCTAGATCTGTAGGCTCGGAGCACAGCGTCAGTAGATGTGGTGCAGGGGCTTAGGTGCTCGATGGCATGTCAGATCTTCCTGGACCAGGGGTCAAACTGGTGTCTCCGGCACTGGCAGGTGAATGCTTTACCACTGAGCCACCAGGGAAACCCTCTTTGTATTACCTTTGCAGCTTTCCTATAAGTTTGACATTATTTCCAAATGAAAAGCAATTTTTAATGAACACAGTATGAACTCAGACGCCAGACTTGCCTGGGATTGAGTCTCAGCTGTACCCTCGCATTCTCTCTGTTAACTTCAGCCCATTTTGTGATTCCCCTGAGCCTCAGTTTACCCATCTGTGAAATAAGGATTCCTCCCTGGTTGGACTGTGTGCAGCTCAGATGAACTAATTCATNGGCTTTCCTATAAGTTTGACATTATTTCCAAATGAAAAGCAATTTTTAATGAACACAGTATGAACTCAGACGCCAGACTTGCCTGGGATTGAGTCTCAGCTGTACCCTCGCATTCTCTCTGTTAACTTCAGCCCATTTTGTGATTCCCCTGAGCCTCAGTTTACCCATCTGTGAAATAAGGATTCCTCCCTGGTTGGACTGTGTGCAGCTCAGATGAACTAATTCATGTGAAGCCCCTGGAAGAGGATTCTGTGCTCAGCAGAACTGCCTGTGTTATTATCCCCAGGAAAGGTAACATTGAACTGAGATCTGGAGGATGTGTCAAAGTTTGCCAGCTGGCTACGTATGATAAGAGCATTGCCGATTTACAAGAAATGTTGCTGAAAACTACAGAGAGAGGTGGGATGTGGTGCAAGATGGACAGGTGAGGAGCAGCCAGACTATGAAGTGTCTCTCGCCCACACAAAGGAAGCCTATTGGTTGTTCTGTAGTGTGGTTAGCGTTTGAGTGATTTATGTAGGTCCACACAGGCGAGTTGGAGAAGAAAATGGCAACCCACTGCAGTACTCTTGCCTGGAAAATTCCTTGGATGGAGGAGTCTGGTAGGCTATAGTCCATGGAATTGCAAAGAGTCGGACACGACTGAGCAACTTCACTTCACACAGGTGAGTGGTGGCATAAAAGTTGTAATTCTCAAAGACCACCTTGGCGGCCATCATAGAAAATGAATCTGACCAATCGAAATAACAGGCCAGCAAGTCATTAGGGATGGTGACCATCCAGGGAACAGATAATGAGAACTAGAACCTGGAAAACTGCAGGAAGGCCAAATGGGAGGAAAGGATTTGGAGGTGTCTAGTAGATACAGTCAGTAGAATCTTCACAGCTTGAATGACGTGATTTGGTGGGGGATGGGGAAACATCAAGAATACCTGCCCACCCACTTATGCTGTTCGTGGAAATGTTGGTTCATACAGCCACTGTAGAAAACAGACAGAGGTTCCTGCTGCTGCTGCTGCTGCTAAGTCGCGTCAGTTATGTCCGACTCTCTGCAACCCCATAGACGGCAGCCCACCATGCTCTGCCATCCCAGGGATTCTCCAGGCAAGAGTACTGGAATGGGCTACCATTGCCTTCTCTGACAGAGGTTTCTAAAAAACCTAAAATAGAGTTACCATATGATCTAGCCATCCTACTCCAGAGCGTATATATCCAGACAAAACTGTAACTCACAAAGATATATGCAAGTTTATGTTCATAGCAGCACTCTTCACAATGGCCAAGACATAGAAACCACCTAAATGGCCATCAATAGATGAATGGAAAAAGAAACTCTGGTGCATACATACAAGGGAATATTACTCAGCCAGAAAAAAAGGACAAAGTAATGCTATTCGCAGCAAAATAGATGGACTCAGAGACTATCGTCAGTCACAAGTGAAGTCAGTCAGAAAGAGAAAGACAAATATCATAGAAAATCACTTAGAAGTGGAATCTAAAATGTGACACAAATGAACTTATCTATGAAACTGACATACACAGAAAACAGATTTGTGGTTGTCAAGGGGTAAGGAAGGATTGAGAATTTAGGATTAGCAGATGCAAACTAGTATATAGAGGATGGGTAAACTAGATCCTACTGTATAGCACAGGGAACTATATTTAATATTCTGTGATAAATGAGAATGGAGAAGAATATGAAAAAGAATGTATACATAACTGAACACCTAAAATGAACACAACATTGTAAATCAGCTATTGTTGCTGTTTAGTTGCCAAGTCATGTCCCACTCTGAGACTCCATGGACTGCAGCATCCCAGACCTCCCTGTGCCTCACCATCTGCCGAGGTTTGCCCAAGTTCATGTCCATTGCATCGGTGATGCCAGCCAGCCATCTCCTCCTCTGATGCCCTCTTCTCCTTCAGCCCTCAATCTTTCTCAGCATCAGGGACTTTTCCAATGAGTCAGCTCTTCATATCAGATGACCAAAATACTGGAGCTTCAGCCTCAGCATTAGTCCTTCCAATGAATATTCAGGGTTGATCTCCCTTAAGATAGACTGATTTGATTTCCTTGCTGTCCAAGAGACTTTCAGGAGTCTTCTCCAGCACCACAGTTCGAAATTATCAATTCTTTGGCATTCTGCCTTCTTTATGGTTCAGGTCTCACAACTGTGTGTGACTGCTGGGAAGACCATAGCTTTGACTGTACAGACATTTGTCAGCAGAGCAATGTCTCTGCTTGTCAACACACTGTCTAGGTTTATCATAACTTTCCTGCTAAGAAGCAATTATTTCCCGATTTCATGGCTGCAGTCACCATCCACAGTTATTTTAAAGCCCAAGAAGAGAAAATCTGTCACTACTTCCACCTTTTCCCCTTCTATTTGCCATGAAGTAATGGGGCTGGAAGTAATGGATTGTCGTTTTTTTAATATTTAGTTTTAAGCCAGCTCTTATAGTCTCCTCCCTCACCCTCATCAAGAGGTTCTTTAGTTCCTCTTTGCTTTCTGCCATTAAAGTGGTATCATCCACATATGTGAGGTTTTTTATATTTCCCCTGCCTATCTTGATTCCAGCTTGTAACTCATCCAGCCTGGCATTTCTCATGATGTGAGAAATCAACTATACGTCAATGATTTTTTTTTAAATGAATGTCTTTCCAGGCTTCTGGCTTGGAAAATGGCAGGAGGAGCTGGTTTGGAGTGGAGGACGTGCAGTTGTCATCCTGAAAAGTCCTAAAGGCTGTAGATGGACTGCATCGGCCCACAGTGTGGAGGCAGAAGGGTTCAAAATGCTTCTGCTGGGTCCTGGCTATTATCATTTCTCCCAACTGTATAGATTTGTTGGTTTTAGCTTACCTACTTTTTGATATAGTCAACAATTATCTGGAAATGGTTTTATGTTCTGAAGTGGACGATACTTTATAGTGGATGATAGCATAAATGGAAGAAAAAGCATTGAATGTATTACATTCTTTTCAAAAATTGCATAATAAAAAAATTTTGAAAAATTTTGGAAACAATGCATTTGGGGTGCCCTAAGGACATCAAGCCTCTTGATGAAAGTGAAAGAGGAGAGTGAAAAAGTTGGCTTAAAGCTCAACATTCAGAAAACAAAGATCATGGCATCTGGTCCCGTCACTTCATGGGAAATAGATGGGGAAACAGTGAAAACAGTGTCAGACTTTATTATGGGGGCCTCTAAAATCGCTGCAGATGGTGACTGCAGCCATGAAATTAAAAGACGCTTACTCCTTGGAAAGAATGTTATGACCAACCTAGATAGTATTTTGAAAAGCAGAGACATTACTTTGCCAGCAAAGGTCTGTCTAGTCAAGACTATGGTTTTTCCAGTGGGCATGTATGGATGTGAGAGTTGGACTGTGAAGAAAGCTGAGAATTGAAGAATTGATGGTTTTGAACTGTGGTGTTGAAGAAGACTCTTGAGAGTCCCTTGGGCTGCAAAGAGATCCAACCAGTCCATCCTAAAGGAGATGAGTTCTGGGTGTTCATTGGAAGGACTGATGCTAAAGCTGAAACTCCAGTACTTTGGCCACCTCATGCAAAGAGTTGACTCATTGGAAAAGACCCTGATGCTGGGAGGGATTGGGGGCAGGAGGAGAATGGGACGACTGAGGATGAGATGGCTGGATGGCATCACCGACTCGATGGACGTGAGTCTGAGTGAACTCTAGAAGTTGCTGATGGACAGGGAGGCCTGGTGTGCTGCAATTCATGGGGTCGCAAAGAGTCGGACATGACTGAGCGACCGCCAGAACTGAAGGACATCAGATGGAAATGTCCAGTGGGCTGTCGGCTGTGAGCCCAAAGCTCAGTGTCAGAGACAGAGACTCAGAGTTATCACCATCACCTTGATAACAATGCTGTTGTGAATGACATCACCAGGTAGGGTGACTCTGAAGATTAGTGGTGAGTTCTTTTAATCTGATGAAATCTGGGATTCTCTCCTGGAAGCCCACTTACACTAAAAAATATTGATGTAAATTTAAGAAATGACCCTGGAAGGTCATCCCTGAAGTCCCTCCCTCCTTGTCCAAGTTAAAAAGCTCTTCTCCAGGTCAGGGACTCCAAGTGTGACTAATGAGCCATTAGTGGGTTATAAAATCGATTCAGTGGGTTTTTGACCAGAATTAGAGAAAAAAAGGGGAGAAGGCAATGGCAACCCATTCCAGTACTCTTGCTTGGAAAATCCCATGGATGGAGGAGCCTGGTAGGCTGCAGTCCATGGGGTCACTAGGAGTCGGACATGACTGAGCGACTTCACTTTCACTTTTCACTTTCATGCATTGGAGAAGGAAATGGCAACCCACTCCAGTGTTCTTGCCTGGAGAATCCCAGGGACAGGGGAGCCTGGTGGGCTGCCATCTATGGGGTTGCACAAAGTCGGACACAACTGAAGCGACTTAGCAGCATCAGCAGCAGAGAGAAAAAGAGAAGGAATGAGAGAATGGAGTAAAGGAAAGGAAAGGCGTAGAAAATACTGTCATGCATGTGACAGAAGCAAGTCTTATGTTTACAACTTTCATTTTGGTTATATGTGCTTATATATGAACACTTGTGTTTCAGTCTATATGCATATAAAATAATGCATACATATAAATTCCTGTGTGTGTTTGTATGTGTGTGTGTTACTTGCTCAGTCATGTCCAACTCTTTGCATCCCTAAGTCTGTTACCTACCAGGCCCCTCTATCTATGGAATTCTCCAGGCAAGAATACTGGAGTGGGTTGCCATTATTTCCTTCTCCAGGGGATCTTCCCGACATGGGAAGATCAAAGCCAGGTCTCCTGCATTGTGGACAGATTCTTTACCCTCTGATCCACCAGCAAAGCCTTGTATTTATACATACAGATATATAAACACACACACACACACACACACACACACACACTGCCTTAGATCATTGCAAATGGAGTGTTCATCAATCATCTATTACTGCAGGAAAGCCAGAGTGGTTTCAAACAACAAATCATTTATATGTAAATACATTTAAATATATTGTTGTTGTTCAGTCTCTTAAGTTGTATAAATATAGGTATAACTGCAAATTGGACTTACCTCTGCTGTGGACACGCAGGTAGCTAGAGTCGTCCAGCAGCCCAATTAGAGCTGGGTGGTCCCAGATGTCCCCTCACTGGCCTGAGCATCAGCCAGACTGTCATCTGGTGGCCTTGGTTCTCCTGCACCTGGCTTCTCCGCTTGGCCAGCTAGGGCTTCCTCTCCAGGCACCTAGCAAGCCTCTGTGTTGTGCTCGCCGATGCTACTTTGGCCAAAGCAAGTTGGAAAATCATCATTTTGACATGAAGCCCAGAGTCAATATGGAAAGGGGCCCTAACCCCAAGGATCTGGCCACTGAGGGGCATGAGTGATTAGGGGCCATTAGCACAACCTCTATTGTAGCGTGACTAGTATGTAATTCCTGGTGTGTCTTTTCCACGCTCTGCTTGTTCTGGCGTTTTAAGGCTTGTACTTCACCCTGGTGCATCCCTGTTTTCCTTTCTCCCCTCTTCTCTTCTTCATTAATTGAAATTCTGCCAGGAAACCTTGATGCTAGGTGTAGGAGTGGGTACCAAGCAAGGTGAGAAGATACTATCTTAGCCCTCAGGCCACTGATCAGCTCTTTGAGTAGATAAGGGTCCAACAACAGAAAAGCTAAATAATGAATGGAGTGCCACTCAGCTGTCACAAGACAGCTCCAAATTAAATGTCCAGGGAATTTCCTCTGGGACCAAAAACGTGGGTGAGGTCATAATTATCATACTAAATGAAGTAAGTCAGACAGAGAAAGACAAATATCATGGTATCACTTACATGCAGAATCTAAAAAACTAATGGTACAAATGAACCCATCTACCAAACAGAAATAGAGCCACAGAAGAAGAAACAAATTATGATTGCTGATGAGTTGTCATCACGTCCAACTCTTTTTGACCCCGTGAACAGCGGCCTGCCAAGACTCCCTGCCTTTCACTCTCTCCAGGAGTTTGCTCAAACTCATGTCCATTGAGTCAGTGATGCTTCCTAACCATCTCATCCTCTGCCGCTCCCTTCTCCTCCTTCGTCAATCTTTCCCAGTTTCAGGGTCTTTTCCGATGAGTGGGCTCTTCGCATCAGGTGGCCAAAGTACCGGAGCTTCAGCTTCAGCATGCATCATATTTCCAATGAGTATTCAGGGCTGATTTCCTTTAGGATTGACTGGTTTGATCTCTTTGCTGTCCAAGGGACTCTCTTACTACAGAAGGGGGAGGGGATAAATTGGGAGATTGCAACTGACATATGCACACTAGGATACATAAAATAGATAACTAATAAGGACCTAGGCGATAGCAGAGGGAGCTCTGTTCAGCATTCTGTAATGATCTAGATGGGGATAGAATCAAAAGAAGAGTGGATACATGTGTGTGCATAAGTGATCCACTTGGCTCTACAGCAGAAACTAACACAATGTTGTAAATCAACTATACTCCAACAAAAATTAATTATTAAAATAAATTTAAAAAAAAAAATATATATATATATATTTTTTTTTTAAGTCATGCAACCAAGTCCAAGCAGCATCAGACTCCCTCCTGCAGGACCTTGGAAGATTGATATTTTCACCCCCCTCTCTCTTTTCCTAACTGAACTGGGACTCATCTTTCCTACTTCCTGCAAGCTTCAACTAATATTGCAAAAAAAAAAAAGTGTTTGGGCAAGGGGAGGATTTTAATGCGCTCTTACTAAAATAGTCAGGGCTGCCGTTTACAGCACTAGAAATCAGCATCCAAGTTTAAGTCTGGGGGCAGCCATTCGTCTTCAGAATGAAGGTGGGGTCGTTGGTGTGGGTACTACAATTAGAGACAGCAGAAGCTGAAGAGGGGCTTCCCGTCACAGTATTTCATGGTTTCCAGTCTCTGTGTTCATGGTGATGAACAGTGGCAATGTGAGAAGATTCTATTTGTCAACATGTTTTGCTGTTGGTTTTTACGGCTGGTTCAAAGGTCACAGAGTCCCAGCCTGCTTTCTTATGGCTCTCTTCTTCTCCAGTATCCTAAGCTAAATAAATGTCACGATGCCAGCTTTATACTCTAAGTCAGAGGTTGCCGCTTCGAGGTCCTTGGGTTACGTGCAGCCAATACACATGTTGTGTTTGGCCTTAAAGTTTTTTAATATTGGCCAACATTTTGAAATCTGGGGTTGTTATATTAAAATTTGCATTTAAAATGGGATTTATAGCTTTTAGAAAATAAAATAGCTGGCAGCAGTGACCCCTTTTTTTTTAACAGGGCAAGAAGCTAGTCTTCTTCTGCCTGGGAGAGAGCTTTTTAGTTTACACTTAACTCATCTATTTATATTATGTATATAAACCCTCTGTAGTTATTGGATTTTGGTGACCCCCAAATTCAATTAAAAATTTTAGGGAAAAAATCAGAAACCAGCATTCCTGAAACAGAAGGAAGCTGTATTTGTATTTGGGGATCAGATTAAGGTCATACATGGCTTAAAATAACAAGGATCTGACAATAGCAACATGCAGAAGAACCAAAGTTCTATTTTTGGGGTTGGACTTGTGACAAGGAGTCCAGAGGTTCAAGTCCAGAGTTAACAGGGAGCCATCTCTATCTCCTTTTTTGCAGCACTGTCTTTAGCATGATAGTTTTTTAGCTCAGGTCTGTTGCCTCATGGTCACAAGATGGTTGCCACACCTCCAGCCACAAGTCTAATTCTAAGTAGGAAAAAGAATGAAGCAGGAAGGGGCACAGGCTATATGAGGGAAGCAAAACATTTCCAGAACTTAACAGCCTGCTTCTTATTGTCCCAAAGGTATCACATAGCCACTGGCATCTTCAAGGAAGATTAGGAAGGCAGAAAGACACACTGTGGCGCCAAACACTGTAGGGGCAGAAAGGGGTGAGCACCAGGCTTGAGGAGGGGCAAATAGAATATGGGACATGCAGTCACTGAGACTTGGAGTCAAGGCCTGTTTTTCAGTTGCTAAGTCGTGGCTGACTCTTTGTGACCCCACAGACTGCAGCACGCCAGGTCACTCTGTCTTTCACCATTTGCTTGAGACAAATCTCTTTTTGCCTGTTTATTAAATATCAGTGAAAATGAAAATGGTTGCTTTTAATTGACAAGAGAAACAATTGCTCATAATTTAACTATTTCAAAATTGTTTAAGTATGAGAAGTGCATTCCTATTTCCTTAAGACTGACTGCTATAAATTTAGGAACTTAAGATATAGACAATATAAATATATTATATAGAGATATAACATTATTATTACATTATGCTATTATATACACAGTATATAATTTATATTTTATTATGTGTATATGACATGTTATACATTTTATACATACACATATATAGTAATATATAGAGAGATCTCCCTGTAGCTCAAACAGTAAAGAATCTGCCTGTGATGCAGGAAACTAGAATTTGATCCCTGGGTCAGGAAGATCCTCTGGAGAAGGGAATGGCAACCCACTCCAGTATTCTTGCCTGGAGAATCCATGGACAGAGGAGCCTGATGGGCTACAGTCCATGGGGTCGCGAAGAGTCGGGAATGACTGAGAAACTAACACATAGCTAAATATGTATATATACATACAAATATATATATTAGTAATGTGTGTGTGTGTGTGTGTGTGTGTGTGTGTGTGTTTCTTACTACTTTGCAAACAGATTCCTGGCAAACATATTTAAAGAAAAGCATTTCTATAAGAGCAATAGAATTATACTAGCTTTTCTTTCCCTTAAAAATCCTTTTTAAAATTACTCATTGCAAGTAAAAATGAGAGTGAAGGTTAAGATAAAACTTAGAATTCAACTCTTTTGTACACAGAGCATAATTGCTTTACACCCATGAATCTTTGCAGTCTTCATTTCAACAATCTGGGGTGGCTAAATGAGAAGGCATTCAAGTGAAGCCTAGCTAAAAATTCACTGTTTGTCCTCCTGCAAAAGTTTGAAAATATTAAGAAAATATTTGCTTTTAATTTTGGTTAGTTCATTGAAAGTGTCCAAGAGCTCTTAGTAGGAATTTAATTATTAGAGCAAGTTATTGAGGTCTAATGGACTCCATGAAAATTCAGGAAAATAGAGCTGGTTGTTATGTAAGCATAAAGTTGTCAACGTTGCTTGGTGATTTCTTTGTCATGACTTTTTCATTAAACATATTTCAAGTGTGCTGGATTCTGACACCTGCTCACCACCTGCAATTTTTAGGAGAATCTCTAACATGAGGGTGTCAGTTTCTTCTCACAGTAGGCATCTTTGGACCCCAAAAGCAGGAAAATGCACTGGAATCTGGAATACCACTCCAATGTGTTCTGAGTTCATACACACTTATGCGGTCGTGTATGTGATACATGGATTTCCCTGGTGGCTCAAATGGTAAAGAATCCAGCTGCAATGTGGGAGACATGAGTTTGATCCCTGGGTCAGGAAGATCCCCTGGAGAAGGGAATGGCAACCCACTCCAGTATTCTTGCCTGGAGAATCCATGGACAGAGGAGCCTGATGGACTACAATCCATGGGGTCACAAACAGTCGGACATGACCGAAGCAACTTGAGCACGCACACCTGTGATGAATATGACTATAAACATAATATAATTGCATGGAAAGACACAATTTGTGTTTCAGTTTCTCATTAGTGATTTTTGTTATCTGTATGTCACACTCTTCCAGGTGGATCAACTGAACAAGTGTTTAGGTGACTGGTATCGACCCAAATGCACATAAAACACTCAGGCACATTACGATGCTCATGCCTGAGCCCCACTCATGTCCAGCTGAATCAGAACCTCGTGGTACGGGCCCTGGGAATTGGCTTTTTTTTTTTTTCTGGCTGCTCTGTACAGCATGTGTGATCTTAGTTCCCCAGTAGGGATCGAACCCAAATTCCCTGCAGTGGAAGCACAGAGTCTTAATGCCTGGACCACTGGGGAAGCCCAGGAATTTGCCTTCTTAAAGTTATCCAGATGATTCTAATGGGTGGAAAAACACACTCTGGGCTCAGCCCCAACATTTCAGTCTTAGCGTCTAAGGGCTCATCCAGGATAACCGGCAGGTGTGAGGTTCTTGCTAATTTCTGTAGCCGGTGTTGGCTCACTGATTCTTTAAAGCATAGCCCCTCCCCCAGAACATCCTTCTAATCACCTTGCCTAGGACAGCCCTCACTCTCCACACCCTACCAGCCTTTACTGATCTTCATAGAGCCTCTTACTCTCTGACACTGTGCTCTGAATCTATTTCTTTCTTTGAAAAAAAAAAAATTTTATTTCCTTACTTGGCAGCACCAGGTCTTAGTTGTGGCACACAGGATAGTTCCCTGACCAGGGATCGAACCCAGGCCCCCTGCATTGGGTGTGTGAAGTCTTAGCCACTGGACCACCAGGAAAGCCCCTAAATCTGTCTCTGATTATTGCCCACATCTCTTCCTAGAATAACGTTCCACAAAGACAGGACTTTTTAGCTGTTATGTCTCAAGTGTCTAGAACATTCTAGAAAGTGCTTTAGCAGGTTGGGCTCCCCTGAGAAGATGGAGGTCAGCCTGTAGGATATTCCTTGAGGATCCATACCTGTGAAAGAGAGGAGACAGAAGCACAGTGGGGAGGAGGGAGAAGCTGGGTGCATTGCAGCCCCCGGGAGGGCTCCACGAGGGGCCTCAGGAAGACCTGGGGCTAAGTTAGAGCAAGATGGCTGGACCTCACGCTCCCACACTGATCAGTCAGTCACCAGGTACAGGCATCCCTGGAAGGAGAGCCACCCTGGGGGCGGTGGTTTTCTTCGGCTGCAGCCAGCTCCTGAGGGCTGACATCTTCTAGCCGCACCACTGGCAGCTGAGTAAACTCACCCTTCCTTCCTTCCTTCCTGGATATGGGGGTCTGAGGTGGGGGGCACATCACAGCAAGCATCACAGTGCTCAAAACTACTTCAGAAAGTAACTGTTTCCCCATACCCCAAAACAGACCTTTGATCTTCGGGCTTATGAACTTCATCTTGGAGAGTTAACCCAAAGAACAGGTTTGGAGGACTGGGGAGAGTGAAGGATGTATTTATTCATATCAGCAGCAGAGGTGGGTTCAATCCCTGGGTCAGGAAGATCCCCTGGAGGAGGAAGTGACAGCCCACTCCAGTATTCTTGCCTGGGAAATTCCATGGACAGAGGAGCCTGGCAGGCTACAGTCCATAGGGTTGCAACGAGTCAGACACAACTTAATAACTAAAACAACACAAGCAGGGTTCCGTCCTGCTCGGAGCCCTCAGAGGAGGCATGCAGAAGACATCTGGGAATCATGTGTTCATGACTCCAGGAAGGGGAGAGATTCCCTACCAGCTTCCTTCCCCCACTGGTCCAGGGCCCACCTGGGATGTAAGCTCCCTCGCACTTCAAGTATACATGTGCCTTCCTAAGGCCAAAGGAGGTGACCAGCTGATTTGCCCAGCACTGCCCCAGCTTGAGCACTGGAGGTCCCACATCCCAGGAAACTCTTCCATCATGGGCAACCCGGAACAGTTGGCCACCCCTTGGATAGATTCCTCCAGGCAGCAGGCAACCAGAGAGAAGCCTTTGGGCTAGTCCTGCAGGATGCTGATTCCAGCAGCAAGCACCGAGGTTAAAATGCAGGCAAGAGCATATGAGACAGGGCACAGGAGGTGTCCAGTACAAAACACCAGCCGCTCTTACCCTTCCTCTTGATCAGCCAGACATCTTCATTTAGAAATGTGTTGTTATGTTCAGTCGCTAAGTCGTGTCTGCGTCTTTGCAACCCCATGGACTGCAGCACACCAGGTTTTCCTACCTGTCATCGCCTCCCAGAGCTTGCTCAAACTCATGTCCCTTGAGTCGGTGATGCCATCCAACCATCTCATCTTCTGTCATCCCCTTCTTCTCCTGCCTTCTATCTTTCCCAGCATCAGGGTCTTTTCCAGTGAGTCAGCTCTTCCCATCAGGAGTCCAAAGTATTGAAATGTCAGCTTCAGCATCAGTCCTTCGAATGAATATTCAGGGTTGATTTCCTTTAGGATGGACTGGTTTGATCTCCTTGCTGTCCAAGGGACTCTCAAGAGTCTTCTCTAGCACCACAGTTTGAAAGCATCAATTCTTTGGCACTCAGCTTTCTTTATGGTCCAGATCTCATATCCATACATGACTGGAAAAAAACATAGCTTTGACTATATGAACCTTTAAACTTAGATGCACCAATCAGGCAAAAATCTGTTTTGCTGTGTTTGAATTAGCTGCTTCTTTCTTGGCTCAAGGACTGTTTCTGTGGCTTTCTGCTTTCAACCTGGCCAAACACCTAGGGTAAAATAGAAGCATTTTCAAAAGCCCCACTATTTAGCAGATGCCTGGAGCGTGGGCTGTTTACATACCCTTGAACGGCCAATTTTCTTGGGCATTTGGCTTATTTGCTTTTATCTGTGTGTGCATAAGGACCAAAATTTGGCTCCTGGGAAACCTTCCGGACCTGCTGGAAGCCACCGGCCCGGGCCAAGTCTCCCCACATCTGACAGTTGTTGAATCTCAGCTGCTATAATGAAATTAGCCTCAGATGCTCCGGGGCTGTTTGGATTTGGGATTAGTGAGGCATTTGGCATGAGGAGGCAGGAGACGTTTGTGTACTGTTTCACACCATGAGCTAGTCTTTCTTTAAAAAAAAAAAAAATCCTAAATTGTGGCAAACAAGTGCTCTTGGCGTGCAAGTGATTGGAAATATGGAAAATCTTCATCAAGGACACACACGCTCCGGTCACACATGCGCTCCGGTATCTTTAGGGAGTATGATAGGATATAATGCAAATGTCATTCGTTTTGTGAGTCCCTCTCCCTCTTGGCTCCATGATGGATGGACAGGTCTGTCATTCCTCGGTGCCAAATGTTTTTCCTCTGAATGTTTCTCTGAGGCCACCAGGTTAGTTCAGACTGCCTCCCTCCAATGTCATCTGCAACTACAGGGCATCCCACACCCCAGAATCAGATGTGACGTCTTCCTCATGATTCTTGGCATCTCAGCACCCCAGTGACAGATCTGTTAGCCCTAATGACATGTCTTTTCGTGTAGAACTCGGTCCTCTCTCATAACTGCCTGATGCTAAGAAGGAAGAGAAAAGCTCTCTTTTAAGTTTAAAAATGTAGTGCTGTTAAGAGGAAAAACTCTCTGTTCTAGCTCATTTTATCAGAGTCTTGAAAATGTATTAAACTAGAACCCTGAGTTAATTCAAGGAATGCTAATTCACTCCCTAATATAAATTCCTGCCACATGCGTACATATTGTGATGTAGTTATTCCCATACCATTCACCCACCAGCCCGATAGCGCTGGCATATTTTTGTTCTTCAATTATCCAGATCCCTTAGATACAGAGGAGAGGCTTACAGCATTGAGTGGGTTCCTGTACGTGAGATGTTATCTATGCTAATTAAACTAAGATAGAAAAAACCCACCAGAGAGTTTCTTGCTGCTTCTGAGGTCTGTCCCTTCCTTATTCAAATGCTTCTGCTGGAGGAGAGGCCTGGGGGCCAGAAACTGCAAACAAGATCTTGCTGGAAAAGGCAAAAGTAGAGACAACAGAGAGAAAACCAAAGCCCCAAGATCTCAGAACCACCTAAAGATTTATTATTATTATTGTTATTGGAGTATAGTTGGGGCTTCCCAGGTGGCCTTAATGATAAAGAACCTGCCTGCCGATATAGGAGACCCAACAGACCTGGGTTTGACTCCAGGGTGGGGAAGATCCTGGAAGAGAGCATGGCCCCCCACTCCAGTATCCTTATCAATGGGCGGGGGGGGAACCCCATGGACAGGGGAGCCTGGCGAGCTACAGTCCAGAGGGTCACAAAGAGTCAGACACAACTGAAGCGACTTAGCACATAGTTGATTTACATTGTTGCGTTAATTTCAGGTGTATAGCGAAGTGATTCAGATATATATATATATGTATGTATATGTCTTCTTTTTCATGTTCTTTTCCATTATAGGTTATTATGTGTCTCTGTGCTATATAGCAGGACCTTATTTGTTGTTTATCTATTTTATACACAGTGGCTTGTTTCTGTTAATCTCAAACTCTTTAATTTATTCCGTCCCCCCCTCCCCGCAACCTCTCCACTTTGATAACCTTAAGTTACTTTTCTCTGTCTGTGATTCTGTTTCTGTTTTGTATGTAAGTTCATTTGTATCATTTTTAGGGTTCCACGTGTGAGTGATATCACATAATACTTGTCTTTCTCTGTCTGACTTCACTTAGTATGACCATGCGTAGGTCCACCCATGCTGCTGCGAGTGGCATCATCTCTTTCTTTTTTATGACTGAATACAAAGATTTGTAATCGGCTCTGGAATGCCACTGAAGTAGATACCACAGATGTTTACAGGAATCTGAATGTGCGTGCTAAGTCACTTCAGTTGTGTCCGACTCTGCAACCCTTTGCAGCCCACCAGGCTCCTCTGTCCGTGGACTCTCCAGGCAAGAATACTGGAGTGGGTTGCCATGCTCTCCTCCTCCCTGGTGGGATCTTCCCGACCCAGGGACTGACCTTAGTCTCTTAGTCTCCTGCATTGGCAGGCAGGTTCTTTAGGAGCCTGGCGAGCTACAGTCCAGAGGGTCACAAAGAGTCAGACACAACTGAAGCGACTTAGCACATAGTTGATTTACATTGTTGCGTTAATTTCAGGTGTATAGCGAAGTGATTCAGATATATATATATATGTATGTATATGTCTTCTTTTTCATGTTCTTTTCCATTATAGGTTATTATGTGTCTCTGTGCTATATAGCAGGACCTTATTTGTTGTTTATCTATTTTATACACAGTGGCTTGTTTCTGTTAATCTCAAACTCTTTAATTTATTCCGTCCCCCCCTCCCCGCAACCTCTCCACTTTGATAACCTTAAGTTACTTTTCTCTGTCTGTGATTCTGTTTCTGTTTTGTATGTAAGTTCATTTGTATCATTTTTAGGGTTCCACGTGTGAGTGATATCACATAATACTTGTCTTTCTCTGTCTGACTTCACTTAGTATGACCATGCGTAGGTCCACCCATGCTGCTGCGAGTGGCATCATCTCTTTCTTTTTTATGACTGAATACAAAGATTTGTAATCGGCTCTGGAATGCCACTGAAGTAGATACCACAGATGTTTACAGGAATCTGAATGTGCGTGCTAAGTCACTTCAGTTGTGTCCGACTCTGCAACCCTTTGCAGCCCACCAGGCTCCTCTGTCCGTGGACTCTCCAGGCAAGAATACTGGAGTGGGTTGCCATGCTCTCCTCCTCCCTGGTGGGATCTTCCCGACCCAGGGACTGACCTTAGTCTCTTAGTCTCCTGCATTGGCAGGCAGGTTCTTTGCCACCAGTACCACCTGGGAAGTCCATGAATAAGAGTATATAGCTATAAATATAGAGAGAGTGATTATAGATATTAATATCAGTGCATTTCAATATTCTGTCTGTATGTCTGGCCTGGGATAACTTTAAAGCCCATGTACTTCTTGCTTCTCATTGAGCAAAAGAAAAGGAAAATTATGATGCACTCAATGCTCCAAACTCCTGTTACATCACAGAGGGGTGTGCTTGGGTCAGGCACAGCTGGGCAGGCAGGGCATGTCCTCCAAGAGGTCACCTGCCCTGGACACTGTGTAAATTAGCAGAAGATTGGGAAGGGCAAGGAACACCGTGTCAATGATGTTTTGATAGGAACTCTCTGGCCAAGAAGACATCATCACATCTCTTGCCTCAGTAAGGCTATAGCAACTCAGCATCATCACATCCTCCAAACACATTCTTTAAAACTTCTTGTTTTATGTTGGAGTATAGCTGGTTAACAGTGTTGGGATAGTTTCAGGTGCACAGCAGAGAGTATCAGCCATACGTATACATGTATCCATTCTCCCCCAAACTCCCCTCCCATCCAGGCTGCTACATAACAGTGAGCAGAGTTCCCTGTGCCGGACAGTCGGTCCTTGCTGGTTGTTCATTTTAAATACAGCAGTGTCCATCCCAAACTCCCTAACTATCCCTTCCCCCCAGCCTTCTGCACAGCAATCATAAATTCCTCCTCTAAGTCTGTGAGTCTGTTTCTGTTTTGTAAGATCATTTATATCATTTCTTTTTAGATTCCAAATACATTTTCATTGTGTTTTACAAAAATGTCAGTCTGTGCTAGATTGGAAATCAAAGAAAAAAAAATCAGCTTTCTTTATCACACAGAGATGAAGGAGCCCTGAGCTGAAAGAACTGAGTTGACACAACTCAGACCCACTGAGCAAGTTTCTTGCTAAACTTTGGGGACGAGTTTACGGGATGTGGCTCTCAACTTCTCTGGGAGATCATGTCCCAGAAGAGTGCTTAACGGCGGGTCTAGATTTTTCTAATATCAACATACGTAATCTCTCTAGAAATGAGCATCCTTCCAGGAACACGTCCCATTATTTCTGAGCTGGGTTGCGTTATCGCTCTTTGGGAACCGAGAGAAGAGCATGAAATGTCGTTAATAAACATCAGGCATCTCCCCGTCTCTCCCAGGCTTATCCAGACGTGCTTCGTTCTCAAGGCAAACGGTCCATTCTCCTCTTGTCTTCCTCCTGGGATTATTTACAGCGGCAGCCACTTCATTGTAACAAGATGTGGAAATGTAATTACATTAAGAGTGGGCACCAGACTTTCTCTCAGAGCAGAAACTGAGTTTACTGGCCAAGGGAGAAGGGGAAGTGTTTGCAGAATGAAACATAGGTCTATCCAGAACCGAGCAAATCCACCCAAGAAAAATGAGGGCGTGAACGTGTCATCAAAAGTTGTATACCCCTTATGTCACTTAGTGTGATCATCTCGAGGTCCATCCATCTTGCTGCAAATGGCACTATTTTCTTCATTTTTATGGCTGAATGAGTCAGACCGCAAAGGACAAATATAATATGATATCACTTACATGTGGAATCGAAAAGAAAGTGATACAAAGGAACTTTACAGGACAGAAGCAGACTCACAGACATAGAAAACAAACATATCGGACTTCCCTGATGTCCCCAAAGTGGTTAAGAACCTGCCTGCCAATGCAGGAGACACGGGTTTGATCCCTGGGCTGGGGAGATTCCACATGCCACAGGGCAGCTAAGCCCGTGTGCCACAGCAACAACAAGGGCAGCCCCTGCAGCGAGAAGCCCATGCACTGCAGTGAAGGCCTGGCACAGCCACAAGAAATAATTTGAAAAATAAAAGGAAGCAAACTTACGGTTGCCAAAGGGGAAGGACTGTGGGGAGGATAGATTAGGAGCTTGGGGTCAGCAGGTACACACTGCTCTTGTTCAGCCACTAAGTCGTGTCCAGCTGTTTGCAGCCCCCGGGACTGCAGCACACCAGGCTTCCCTGTCCTTCGCCGTCTCTCAGAGTTTGCTCAGACTCGTGTCTGCTGAGTCGATGGTGCCATCCAACCACCTCATCCTCTGCCACCCGCTTCTACTCCTGCCCTCAGTCTTTCCCAGCGTCAGGGTCTTTTCCAGTGACTTGGCTGTGCGCATCAGGTAGCCAAAGCATTGGAGCTTCAGCATCAGTCCTGTCGATAAATACNTCCCCCATCCCTGGGATTCTCCAGGCAAGAACACTGGAGTGGGTTGCCATTTCCTTCTCCAGTGCATGAAAGAGAAAAGGGAAAGTGAAGTCGCTCAGTCTGTCCGACTGTTAGCGACCCCATGGACTGCAGCCCACCAGGCTACTCCCATCCATTGGATTTTCCAGGCAAGAGTACTGGGGTGGGGTGCCATTGCCTTCTGCAGTTTGGTTTTTCCCAGAGTGTCACAGAGTTGGAATCATACAGTTCCTAGCCTTTTTAGTTTGGCCTCTTTCATTTAGCAATATGCATTTAAGTTTCCTCCATGTCTTTGCATGACTTGGTAGCTCATTTCTTTTGAGCACTAAATACTCCTTTGTCTGGATGGACCATAGTGTATTCATCCATTCACCTGCTGTGAAGGACATGTTAGTTGCTTCCAGATTTTGGCAGTGATGAATAAAACTGCTACAAACATTTGTGCGCAGGTTTTCATGTAGACATATGTTGTTCAGCTCGCTTGGGTAAATACCAAGGAGCACAATTGCTGGATCATATTGTAAGAATGTGCTCAGCTTTGTAAGACACTGCCAAATGGCCTTCCAAGTGGCTGAGTACCGTTCTGTATTCCCACCAGCAGTGAAGGAAAGTCTCCTTTGCTCTGCATCCTCGCCAGCATTTGGTGTTGCTAATGTTTTGGATTTTAGCCATTCTAATGGGTGTGTGGCGGCATTTCATTGTTGTTTTAATTCGCAATTCCCTGATGACATATGGAGCATCTTTGCATATTCTTATTTGCCATCTGGATACCTTCTTGGGTGAGGTATCTGTTCAGATCTTTCACTGATTTAAATTTTTTTTCCTATTGTTAAATGTTAAGAATCCTTTGTATATTTTGGATGCCAGTCTTTATCAGATGCGTGCAAAAATTTTCTCCCAGCCTGTCGCTTGTCTAAACATTAGCTGTTATTACTATTATTCTCTGTCAGTCATGCAAATTTAGATTTGCAGTGTTCTAATGCCTTTCTCACTAATAAATGACAAGGGTTGGTTTTTGCTGTTAGAGAGTTCAGGACCAGCATATCCATACTGCCATATTTAAAATGGATAACGAACAAGGACCTACTGTATAGCACAGGGACATCTGCCCAAAGTTATGTGGCAGCCTGGATGGGAGGGAAATTTGGGGGAGAATGGATACAGGGATATGTATGACTGAGTCCTTTTGCTATTCATCTGAAACTATCACACACTGTTCATCGGCTATGTCCTGTGCTGTGCTGTGCTAAGTCTATTTAGTCATGTCCGACTCTTTGGGACCCTGTGGACTGTAGCCCTCCAGGCTTCTCTGTCCATGGGGATTCTCCAGGCAAGAATACTGGAGTGGGTTGCTGTGCCCTCCTCCAGTTTTTCTCCTGATTAGAAGTTATTGTTTTCTGGCAAACACAGCACAGAAATGAGGTGACGTGATACCAGTATGCTTTCTTCCTGGCAATGTTCACTTTGATTATGTGGCTAAGGTAGTGTCAGCCAGGTTTCTCCACTGTGAAGTTACTTCTTTCTCTTTGCAGTTAATTTCAGGGTAGTATCCTGATACCATGCAAATATCCCATTTCTCCTTAGATGTTCACCCGCTGATGTTAACATCACCCAGGGATGTTCCCTTCAGCCCTTCCTCCCCACAATCCACACCTCACCAAGTAGTCAATGTGGCTTTTAAACATGTAAGTCAGCTGTATCGCTCCCATGCAGAAAGCATCCTAAGGGCCTTTTTGCAGTGGTTTTACTAAAATCTAACTTCCTCACTTTAACCTTTCAGGCCTTGTATGATCTGGCCCTGCCAAATTCCTCTCACCCACATTGCCTCTCTCCCTTCCGCTTCAGTCATCCTATTCTGCGTTTGGTTTATTTCTTCAAGCTTTCATGCTCATTTCTGTTGTCTGACTTTTACAGTGGCTTTTCCCTCTTCCTAAATACCCTCTGCTCGGGTCCTCTCATGGTTGACCCATGGCTTAGGATTCGGATCTCAGTTAAAATATTGCCTCCTTCCCTGTCTCTTTTACCTTTCTCATTCTTCTGTGGCCAAGTGTGGGGTTCTATTTCATTTTCTCAAATCCCACCATTACCTGAATGCATGTCTTTGCCCCCGATGATACCATAAGTTTCTTCTTTTTTATTATTTATGTATTTATGTAAGTTTTACTGTGCTGGGTCTTCTCTGTTGCGTGTGGGCTTTCTCTAGTTGCAGCAAGCTGTGGCTACTCTTCTTGCAGGGGCTTCTCTTAATGTGGAGCACAGGCTCAAGGGCACGAANTTTTTTATTATTTATGTATTTATGTAAGTTTTACTGTGCTGGGTCTTCTCTGTTGCGTGTGGGCTTTCTCTAGTTGCAGCAAGCTGTGGCTACTCTTCTTGCAGGGGCTTCTCTTAATGTGGAGCACAGGCTCAAGGGCACGAAAGCTTCAGTAACTGGGGCTCCCAGGCTCGAGAGTGTGGACTCAGTAATTATGGTGCATGGGTTTAGTAGCCCTGCTACATGTGACATCTTCCCAGACAAGGGATCGAACCCGTGTCCCCTGCATTGGCTGGTGGATTCTTAACAACTGGACCACCAGGGAAGCCCACTCTAAGCTTCTTCAAATCAAACGCTTAATCTCTACCATCCACTGCTTTTCTTGAAGTATAGTTAACATACAGTGTTGTGTTAGTTTCCAGTTTATGGCAAAGTGAATTCAGGGTTTTATATATGTGTGTGTGTGTGTGTGTGTGTGTATACACCATAAAATTTGTTTTCTCTGTATTTCTGTTTTGCCAATAAATCCATTTGCATTTTTTAAGACTCTGTGTATAAGTGATATCACATGATATTTGTCTTTCTCTGTTCGACTTGCCATTCACCACTTTATCTCTGGGGTTGAGGACAGCACCTGGCACCCAAAAGGTGCTCAAAAAACATTGGTTGGATAAGTGAATTCCTTTAATCCCATGTGCCCTGTTCATAGCTCTAGCCAACATCAGATCAAGGAGTACTTCACTTCATCGATTCAAACAGCCTTTTTCAGACTCCAAGGGACCCCTAATTCTAGCACCTCCAGATTTGGTAACATAATGCCTTCCTATAAAAACTCATCAAGAGACACCCTTTTTAAGCCTTGTCTTCCCACACTGGAATTCTACCAATTGCTTAAAGTTCAGCCTCTCCTATGGCCCCCATCAGCATCCCCTCAATTACTGTGGTCAGTCTCCTGTCATGGGACAACTTATGGAAGATGCTTAAAAACAAGGGCAACATGTTTGCAGCCACTTGGATGGACTTGGAGGGCATTATGCTGAGTGAAATAAATCAGACAGAGAAAGATAAATACCATATCAAATCTCTTACCTGTGGAATCTGAAAAATACAACTGACTAGTGAATATAACAACAAAGATCAGACTTGGAGATACAGAGGACAAACTAGTGATTGCTGGTGGGAA
Source organism: Oreotragus oreotragus (assembly GCA_006410675.1). Taxonomy (NCBI): domain Eukaryota; kingdom Metazoa; phylum Chordata; class Mammalia; order Artiodactyla; family Bovidae; genus Oreotragus; species Oreotragus oreotragus. Next base: position 113,273 of record SJYX01023860.1, on the reverse strand, counting down.
CAGTGAAGGGGGAGAGGTGAGATGGGTGGGGGAGATGAAGAGGTACAATCTATTAGGCAGAAAATAAGCTACAAGGGTATATTGTCCAGCAGCGGAATATAGCCAATGTTTTACAATAACTATAAATGAAGTATAACTTAAAATGGTGACTCTCTCTCGTATACCTGTACCATATAATGCTGTACATCAACCAGACTTCAATACATACATTTGAAAATATGTAAAGTTAAAAAACAAAACAAAACACTCTAGCAACAAGAAGACAAAAATAACCTAAAACAATGATTGTGCCACTCTGAATAGACTAAAAACCACTGAACTACAGATTTCAAATAACGGAATTGTATAGTATAAGGTCTCAATAAAGCTGTTATTTAAAAAAATATATGTGAAATCTAAAAAATGAACCTATTTACAAAACATAAATAGAGTCACATTAGTAGAAAACAAGCTTACAGTTATCAAGGGGGAAAGGAGGGAGGGATAAATTGGGAATCTGGGATGGACATACACACACCACTGTATATAAAATAGATAACTAGTAAGCACCTACTGTACAGCAGGGAAATTTACTCAGTATTCTGTAATGACCTGCGTGTGTGTGTGTGTGTGTGTGTGTGTACGCTAGTCGCTCAGTCGTGTCCGACTCTTTGTGACTTCATGGACCATCGCCTGCCAGACTCCCCTGTCCATGGAATTCTCCAGGCAAGAATACTGGAGTGGGTTGCCATTTCCTTCTCCGGGGGATCTCCCTGACTCAGGGATCAAATCTGGGTCTTCCACATTGCAGACAGATTCTTTACCCTCTGAGCCACCAGGAAATGATGACCTATATGAGAAAAGAATCTAAGAAGGAGGGGATATATGTATAACTGATTCACTTTGCTGTACACCCGAAAATAACACAATGCTGTCAATCAACCCTGCTCCAATAAAAATTAATTAAAAGTTAAAAAAACCAGCAAGGATGACGTGTCTTGCATTCTTTTTCTCTGGGGACGATGTTAGTTCAGGAAGACTGCTTTTAGGACAGCTCATTTGTAAGAGCGGCAAGGCTGCCTCTGCAGACAGAAGAAAAGAGAAGTGGATCTTCTATGAGCGTCTGAGCCGGAGAGACATGGGTGCTGTGCTCTCCCTGAGTCCATTTCTCTGTGGCACCCTGTGTGTGAGCTGTGGTACATGACGCATCAGAGCTCTCACCACAGAGAGATGCTGGTGAGACATGGACACTTGCCTGGAGGTGCCAGGACATCACTGAGTATACTCCATGGCCCTTCTCATTCCGGAGAATCTCACGAAGATCTTTTTTGATCTCCAAACAGCAGCGCCCAGGTCCACTCTGCTTTGACATTCATTGCAAGCAGCACTGTTTAATTCCGTGTCCTCTCAAAGGCCCTGAGGTTGATCATTGCATGCAGAAGTTATCAGAGAAGCTGCTGTATGACACGGGGAACTTAACTCGGTGCTCTGTGATGGCCTAGAGGGCTGGGATGGGTGGGGGGAGGCTCACGAAGGAGGGGATACATGTATGCTTATGGCTGATTCCCATTGTTATACAGCAGAAACTAACACAGGGTAGTAAAGTGACTATACTCCAATTAAAAATAAAGAAGATAGAAGGTGTTAGAGAATACGCACCATTCCAATGGGCCATTGGGCAGCCTGACACTCCTGCATCTCTGCATCCCTGGAAACCAAAGTAGTCGGGGTACTGGGAACCAGTGCTACAGGAGGGGCAGGTGATGAAAGGGCTGCAATGCCCTCCCTCAGGGGAGTGAGATGGCTAGGGGGTTCACCATGGGTATTCACTGCTGCCTGAGAGCACACATCCCAGAGTTTCTGGGGAAGTCACTCTGCGGCTGCCTTGTACTCCAACTGGACCATATGCTTCGTAATTCATGACACCTTTTCAGTGTCCCTCCCCTATGTTTAAAAGAAAGTTGGTGTCCATTTTCCATTTAACCATCATCTTCAAAAGTATGATTTTGATGAAGTCTTTAATGGAAGTATTAGTCTTCAATGTGTTTAATTTCTGCTGTGCAGCAAAGTGGCTCAGTTATACATATATTAATATATACATTCTTTTTTAAAATGTTCTTTTCCATTATGGTTTATCAGGATAGTGTAGTTCTCAGTGCTATACAGTAGGACCTTGTTGTTTATCCATTCTATATGTATAGTTTGCATCTGCTAACCCCAAACTCCCAGTCCATCCCTTCCCTACCCAGCTCCTCCTTGACCACCATGAGTGCATTCTCTTTGTCCATGATTCTGCTTCTGTTCCGTAGATAAGGTCATGTTGTGTTGTATTTTAGTTTGCACATATAAGTGATATCATATGACCTTTGTCTTTCCCTGACTTACTTCACTTAGGATGATAATTTCTAGATCTATCCATGTTACTGCAAATGGTACCATTTCATTCTTTTTTATGGCTGAGTTGTTTTCCATTGTGTCTAGATGCCATATCATCTTTATCTATTCATCTGTTGATGGACATTTAGATTGTTTCCATGTCTTAAGCTATTGAGAATAGTGCTTCTATGAACATAAGGCTGCATGTATCTTTCTGAATTATAGTTTTGTCTGGATGTATGCCCAGGAGTGGGATATATGGCAACTCAAAAGTATGGTTTTGATTCTTAGATTCCTGAATGTTAGAAATCTGAAATGGACTGAGAAGGACTTGGAACTACCCACACGCTGTATTTTTAAGGGAAAAGCTCAGAACATAGAATGTTGGCCATCATTTTTTTAAAAAATGAGATAAGTATATATACTTAAATGCTTGTACATGCATAGAATCTTCTGGAAGGAGGCTCAAGTGACTGCTAACGATGGCTCCTTTCAGGGTGGGAAACAGGGGGAGCTCCAGCTGGGAGGGGGAGGGATTTATGCTTGTTTCACTGCAAGTGCTTCTTCCTGTTCTATTTGACTTTAAACCATGAACCTGTACCAGCTTTCCATTTTTATACTGAAAAATAAGTGACAGTTGAAAATCTCCAATGAGGTGTTCAGACTTGATTGAAATGTTTAGAATACATGACAAAGTTTTATGAATTTTAAAAAAATCACTGACGGGAAACCGGTACCCATGGATAGATGTGTTTCTTTGCATGGCTGTGGCGTCCGAGGTCAGACCGTCCTTTGGGAACTCTGGTGTGTTCGGAGGCTGTTATAGGAGAAAGCCTAACGGTGCAACCCCAGGAAACAATCGGGCTTAGGTTCTTGCCAGCTGTGACATGCGCCATGCAGGGCTTTAGTTTCCTCTCTCAAAAAAATAATCATGAAAAAAAATCATGATAAAAATACTTACCTCACTGAGTTGTTATGAAGATTCAATAAAACATGGAAAGCATTTAAAACAGTGCCTGCAATATAGCAAATACTATAATAAACATTAGGGGACTTTCTGAACCAATCTTGATACTTTGTTAGTAACTGAAATCCATAGTTTCCACTCTTTCTTATTGAAGTATAGTTGATTTATAGCATTGTGTTAGTTTCTGGTATACAGCAAAGTTATATATACGTATATGCATTTTTTTCAGGTTCTTTTCCATTATAGTTTATTACAGGATATTGAATATGTGAGTAGCTTCCTGTTCTGTACAGTAGGACCTTGTTGTTTATCTATTTTCTATATAGTAGTGTGTATCTGCTAATCCTGAACTCCTAATTAATCTCTCCTCCATCCCCTTTGGTAAACATGTTTGTTTTCTCTGCCTGTGAGTCTGTCTGGGTTTCATAAATACTTCATTTGTATCATATTTTAGATCCCACCTGTAAGTGATCTCATGTGATATTTGTCTTTCTCTGATTTACTTCACCTAGGGTGATAGTCTCCAGGTCCATCCACATAGCTGCATATCACATTATTTCATTTTCTTTACTTCATTTTTGGTGAAACGTCTACATTGTGGTTTCTGTGGATTTTGACCAATGTATGTGACACGTGTGGGCTTCCCTGATGGCTCAGTGGTAAAGAATCCGCCTGCCAATGCGGGAGACTCTAGTTTGATCCCTGGGTTTGGGAAGATCCCTTGGAAAAGGAAATGGCAACCCACTCTAGTATTCTTGCCTGCGAGGTCTCATGGACAGAGGAGCCTGGGGGGCTGCATTCCATGGACATTTAAAAAAGAGTTGAACATGACTTAGCAACTAAACAACAACAATATGACACATATCTGCCTTCACAGTATCATACAGAATAATTTCACTGCCCTAAAAGTCCTCTGCCTACTCATTCCTCCCTTCCTCCTCACCCTTCATCCTTTTATGGTCTGCTGCTACTGCTACTGCTAAGTCACTTCAGTCGTGTCTGACTCTGTGTGACCCCATAGACGGCAGCCCACCAGGATCCCCCATCCCTGGGATTCTCCAGGCAAGAACACTGGAGTGGGTTGCCATTTCCTTCTCCAGTGCATGAAAGAGAAAAGGGAAAGTGAAGTCGCTCAGTCTGTCCGACTGTTAGCGACCCCATGGACTGCAGCCCACCAGGCTACTCCCATCCATTGGATTTTCCAGGCAAGAGTACTGGGGTGGGGTGCCATTGCCTTCTGCAGTTTGGTTTTTCCCAGAGTGTCACAGAGTTGGAATCATACAGTTCCTAGCCTTTTTAGTTTGGCCTCTTTCATTTAGCAATATGCATTTAAGTTTCCTCCATGTCTTTGCATGACTTGGTAGCTCATTTCTTTTGAGCACTAAATACTCCTTTGTCTGGATGGACCATAGTGTATTCATCCATTCACCTGCTGTGAAGGACATGTTAGTTGCTTCCAGATTTTGGCAGTGATGAATAAAACTGCTACAAACATTTGTGCGCAGGTTTTCATGTAGACATATGTTGTTCAGCTCGCTTGGGTAAATACCAAGGAGCACAATTGCTGGATCATATTGTAAGAATGTGCTCAGCTTTGTAAGACACTGCCAAATGGCCTTCCAAGTGGCTGAGTACCGTTCTGTATTCCCACCAGCAGTGAAGGAAAGTCTCCTTTGCTCTGCATCCTCGCCAGCATTTGGTGTTGCTAATGTTTTGGATTTTAGCCATTCTAATGGGTGTGTGGCGGCATTTCATTGTTGTTTTAATTCGCAATTCCCTGATGACATATGGAGCATCTTTGCATATTCTTATTTGCCATCTGGATACCTTCTTGGGTGAGGTATCTGTTCAGATCTTTCACTGATTTAAATTTTTTTTCCTATTGTTAAATGTTAAGAATCCTTTGTATATTTTGGATGCCAGTCTTTATCAGATGCGTGCAAAAATTTTCTCCCAGCCTGTCGCTTGTCTAAACATTAGCTGTTATTACTATTATTCTCTGTCAGTCATGCAAATTTAGATTTGCAGTGTTCTAATGCCTTTCTCACTAATAAATGACAAGGGTTGGTTTTTGCTGTTAGAGAGTTCAGGACCAGCATATCCATACTGCCATATTTAAAATGGATAACGAACAAGGACCTACTGTATAGCACAGGGACATCTGCCCAAAGTTATGTGGCAGCCTGGATGGGAGGGAAATTTGGGGGAGAATGGATACAGGGATATGTATGACTGAGTCCTTTTGCTATTCATCTGAAACTATCACACACTGTTCATCGGCTATGTCCTGTGCTGTGCTGTGCTAAGTCTATTTAGTCATGTCCGACTCTTTGGGACCCTGTGGACTGTAGCCCTCCAGGCTTCTCTGTCCATGGGGATTCTCCAGGCAAGAATACTGGAGTGGGTTGCTGTGCCCTCCTCCAGGGGATCTTCCTGACCCAGGGATCAAACCTGCATCACTAGAGTCTCCTGCACTGGCAGGCAGGCTCTTTACCACTGGCGCCATATGGGAAGCCCATTAATCAGCTATACTCCAATAGAAAATAAAAAGTATGGGGGAAAAAAAAGAGTGTGTCCAGCCAAAAGGAGGTGTGGCTGCCCTCACCTGCCGTGTGCAGGGCCCCCTGCACCAAAGCCTGCAGCCAGTCCTGCCAGGAAGTGACTCGAGCTCATCCAGGTCATGCTCACATGCCTCCTTGGTGCTTGTGACATTGACTGTCCTGGGCCCTGGCTTCCACAAGACTGTGGACAGTGCTCACCCTTCCTGCCAGGTCGGTGCGCCTCCAGGCTCCTGGCGTCCACCCAATGCTGACTCATTATTCCTGACTCAAAACAAGGAAGACCAAGCTATGATATCAGTAAAGGGGTTCACTTTACTCCGGTGGTGGGGGTGGAGCAGGACTGGGAGGGTGCGAGGGGCTTCCAGTGTGAACCATAGTGCTCTGGCTTTTGAGCCGGGTTCAGGTTATGAGTTTGTTCACTGTGAAATATCACTGAGCGAACAGTCGTGGTGTGTACGCTTATGTGAAGATAATAAACTTCAACAGAAAATGAGCTCCTAAAAAGATTTTTTTTAATTGATTTCTTTGACTGTGTTGGGTCTTAATTGTGGTATGCAGGCTCTTAGTCACAGCATGTGGGATCTAGTTTGCTGACCAAAGATCAGACCCATGCCCCCTGCATTGGGAGTGTGAGCCTTAACCACTGGACCACCAGGGATATCCCAAGATTTTTTTAAATAATAAAGGGAGGAAGGAAGGAGGGAGGAGGGGAAGGAAAGAAGATGGATGAATGGATAGGTTGAGGGAGGGAGTTGGAAAGAGGGATGGGAGATGATTAGATGGAAGGAGAGATGGATGGATGGAGGGATGATGAATGGATAGAGGGAGAGAGGGAGGGATTAAGGGAGGGAGAGAGGGAAGAGGTTGGAGAGATTAATAGATGGAATGAGAGATAAACGGATGGAGGGAAGGATGAATGGATGGAGGGAGGGATGGAGGAAGGGAGGGATGGAGGAAGGGAGGGATAGAGAAATGATTAGATGGAAGGAGAGATAGATGGAGGGAGGGAGGGGTGGATGAATGGATCAAGGGAAGAATGGATGGATGTCAGAGACTTAGCAGACACTTCTAGTCATAGCACTGCCAGCTCACCATTTCCACCCCGGAACTGCTGGTCCAGGGCCCCTGTACCACCAGTAACATCACTTACAGAGGCAGTGAGTAAACACACTAAGTAAGTAACGCTGAGCTGACAGAGGCATCTTCAAGCTACATTTGCATTGCATGTTTTAGATGGTATTCATGTTAGCCCTGTAAGGATTATTGTCCAGCATCACTGGATATTAAGCAAAGAATCTTCCAGCTGAAAGCAGCCATGGAAACCGAGCTTTTGTGAAGGGACTGAGAGGAAGGGAGGTATTCATCATCAGTTCTTATTCACCATAGAAGTTGTAATCAAAGCCCAAGCCTTTCAGAACAGATGGGTGGATTTCATCTGTGAAAGAAGTTACTAGTATTAGCCCATTCTTTGTGGCGCAAGAGGGTAATTATCACTATCCCTTCTCTGGGTGCAGGACACCCTCCCATCAATAGCTCTCAACTGTCAACTAAATAAGAATCAGCCACAGCATCTGTCAAAATACAGATTCACTGGCTTAACTGGGAGGGCTTGCCTAGGAAGTCTGCTCATCTTCTGAGGCTACTGTAGTAAATCGCCACTAACTGGATCACTTCATTCCCTCTCTCACAATTCTGGAGATCTGAATTCCAAAATCAAGGTGTGGGCAGGGCTGTGCTCCTTCCAGAGGGTCCAAGTGAAGGATCCTTCCTGCCTCTTCCGGCTCCTGGCATCTCCAGGCGTTCTGGACCCGCGGCCACATCCCTCCAGTCTCTGCCTCCATCCTCATGTGGCCTGCTTTCCTGTGTCTCCTTTTTTGTCTCTTACAGGGACACTCTCCTTGGCTTTAGAATCCACCCTAATCCAATCTGACTGCATTTTAACTAATTCCATCTGCAAGGACCCTGTTTCTAAATAAGGTCACAATCTGAGCTGCTGGGTAGACAGGAATTTGGGAGGATTCAATCCACTACCATAGATCTGCAAAAGGTCCTAGGGATTTGTATTTGTTATATATTTTTTCCTTATTTGGGTATATGTCCACATGACTTCAAATAACAGTGAAGTTCAGGCAGTCCTCATCTTAGGTAGCACCCTGTTAGTGGAAACTCAGCCATCAGAACCATGACCTTGGTCCATGACCATTTGAGGTGAGGAAGCTGCCGATATGAACTCTTCTCCACTAAAGCAAGACAAATCAAAGGTTGCCTGGAGGAAAAGACACACTAAGAAACCCTTATCGGGACTTGCCTGGTGGTGCAGTGGATAAGAATCTGCCTGCCAATGCAGGGGACACAGGTTCAACCCCTGGTCCGGGAATATTTCACATATCATGGAGCAACTAAACGCAGGCACCACAACTCCTGAGCCCACGTGCTGCAACTGCTGAAGCCTGCATGCCTAGAGTCGGCACGTTGCAACTACTGAGCCTGCATGCTGCAACTGCTAAAGCCTGCATGCCTATAGCCAGCACGTTGCAACTACTGAGCCTGCATGCTGCAGCTACTGAACCCCATGAACCTAGAACCTGTGCTTCACAACAAGAGAAGCCCCTGCAATGAAAAGGCCATGCACCACAACCAGAGAAAAGGCCCTGCTCTCTGAAACTAGAGAAGGCCTACACCCAGCAATGAAGATCCAGAGCAGCCAAAAATACATAAATAAATAAATAATATATTTTTAAAAATAGGCTCTTATCATAGGTGGTACTCTAGACTGAGGGTCTGTGTCCTCCCCAAAATTCATACGTTGAAACCTGGTGCCCAGTGTGACGGTGGCAGGAGGTGGGGCCTTCGGGGGGTGATTAGGTCAGGTGGATGGGGCCCTTACTTTGGGATTAGTGCCCTTATGAAAGAGACCCAGAGAGTGCCCTGACCTACTCCACCACATGAAGACCCAAAGAAGACATTCATCTATGCAACAGGTAGTGGGCACCAAATCTGGTGGAGCCATGATCTTGGACTTCCATCCCCAGAGCTGTCAGAAATAAATGTCTGCTGTCTATAAACCACCCAGTTGGTCATTTTAAAAAAATTTTGTTGAAATATAGTTGCATTACAATGTTGTGTCAGTTTCTGCTGTACAGCAAAGTGAATCAGCCATATATATATATGCATATATCCTCTCTTGTTTGGACTTCCTTCCCATTTGGGTCACCACAGTGCTACACAGTGGGCTCTCATTAGTTATCAGTTTTATACGTAGTATCAATAGTGTCTATGTGTCAGTACTAATCCCAATTTATCTCACTCCCAAGACTCCTTTCAAGATGGAGAAACCCCTTCCTTGCTCTGCCATGGAGAGGCTCCAGGAATCCTGGGTGGCAGGGGTGATCTGGAGACTGAGGACAGTGATGATCTAGAATCCAGTTCAGATTTTTGATGATCTATCAGCCAGGATGGCTCTGTGTGGGCACTGGCTTTTCTCATTTCGGGATGTATCCTGGATCTCTTCATTGCAATGGGCAGAGGACTAGCCTGCCCCTTGCTCTACCAGGGTTGTGTCCATAGCCCACAAGGTGTTTGTCCAGCTAGCACCTGTGTGATTCACATAGAAGGTCACAGGTCCACTTGAGCAGCGTGGCCCTCATATTACCTGTGCCAACAGGGAGATACTGAGCAGAGTCAGGAAGCAGGCAGAGCACATCCTTGGTCCTCCTATTCTTCTGTCAGCATTTCCCTCCCTCTTCTCCTCTTACATAGACACCTCTGATAAGACTAAAAGGAAGAGCATTGTTATTACAACATTGAGGATGTGTGCATCCAAGCACCGTTATGTCTGACTCTTTGCAACCCCATGGACTGTAGCCCGCCAGGCTTCTCTGTCCATGGAACTTCCCAGGCAAGAATACTGGAGTGGGTTGCCATTAACTTCTCCAGGGGATCTTTCCAACCCAGGGATTAAAATGCATCTCTTATATCTACTGCATTGCTGGCTGGGTTCTTTACCACTGTACCACCTGAGAAAATTATGAGGGTGTTTATATACAAAGAGTTACTTCTTGTCTTGGCAGTATACTAATTTGCATCATAATTATTCATGCAGCCCTATTTGTGTGTTTAATATTCATTTGTATATGTTATATTTACAACTACACAGAAAATGATGTGAAAAAAATTCTAAAGACATAAGTGTGACTCTCTCTGTGGTTAATAGGGTACATAAGCCCTATAGCCAAAGGAATGAATCACTAATAGTGAATTTTCTAAATGAGATTGGAAGGGTGGAAGAGGCTCCTCTTTCCTCTCTTGACTCTAGGTTTCAGATCCTAACATGTGGATCACCCTCAAGATCAGTGTACCTCTTTAGAAACAGGCAGAGCTAGATGTGCAAGAGATTAATCAGAGGGAAGGATACATGGGGAAGGAGTGGAAGTTAGCAGAGTGAGCTTCAGAATGCAGTGAGGGTTTGATCCTTATGAAAGGAGAGGGGTAGGAATAGAAAGAGGGGAAGGAGCCTGCCTGCAGCAAATCTCAAAATTCTCAGGCCATCAAGCAGATGACCCGGAAAACTGACACTGGGTCCAAATGGTCATCCTTGTTCCACTACGGTGTTTGAACACTGGCTGGCAGATGCTGGGAGCCCTGCAGGCAGGTGGAGTCAGCAAATGACACTCCTGATGGTGGATCCCCACTGAAGGGAAATCTGAATGGCACTCCTCACCACTGCTGAGCATCTATTCTGCCACCCTCATCAGAGTAGACCCTAAGGCAAACAGTGGTCAGTAGTTTTATTGTTTGCTGTATGTTTGCAGAAGCCTCAGAACTGCATGTATATTAACTCATTTACTCTTCAAACTGTGCATGAAGCTGGAACCCTTCACCACTCCCATTTCACAGGTGAGGAAACCAAGGCATAGAGAGGTTAAGTGATTTGTCCAAGGTCACACAGCCAGTGAATGAAGGAGCTGGTATAATGTAAAATGCCTGGAACATCTGGATCCAGAGCCTAGTGATACTTGACTGCCTTGGGATTTACCCAGAAGGAAAAACTCCCACAGACCTTTCCATCATGTAAAAGTTCTGAACAAATTCTTGTTTCTTCTAGCCCTGCAGTATTTTCATTATCCTTATTTAAGAGGAATTAATTCTATTTATGCATTCTGATGATAGTTTTCCATCTCTGAAAATAGTACAAAGTTTAAGTGAGAAAAACTTGATTCTTGAACTTAAGTTATTAACAGGCAGGTTGAAGCATTTAGGGAAAACTGATTGCTTGCAACTTCTTTTGAAATGAATCCTAAAAGGAAATGGACTGCAGGCTGACAAGTGGATAGATGTGTGATAAAGCCCATCCAGATTGTGTTGATGATAGAAGCTTGATGGTGGGTGTATGAGTGTTTGCTGTATGATTTCATTCTTTTTTGTTTAAAATTTGTCATAACAAATGGTTGAAAACAGCAGGTCAACAGTTCAATCAAAACCGTAAACTGTAGGTGATGTGTGATTGGTAGTCATTCTGTGGGTGGATTGAGCATTGCTGGAGTTTGGGAAATAGTACAGTTGTGAGTGATGGCTAGAGAGGCCCACCCCCAAATGGCAGAGGAAACAGAAAAGTCTGCATGAAGCAAGCAGCTCAGGCTTTCCCTGGACCTGCCTGGGGGCGGGGGAGCTTCCGCTTCAGGGGGAAGGGGGAGCATTAATCTGACCAGTGTGGTCTCCCCTCTTCCTGCGGACATCACAGCTGTCACTCAAACAGGCCGTGCAAGGCTTTGAGATCTGAGCTATCTTCCCAAACCCAGTAATGCTGCCAAGAACCAGATCAGGATGTGAGACAAGCAGCCTGCGTCACGCCCACCTGCCAAAATCAGAGCCGAAATGAACTTGCAGAAAGTTTCCTCGAAGCCACACAGTCTAAGGCAAACGCAGGGTCGCAGGAAGGACCCCTGGAGAGTTTGTGGCATTTTTCTGTGGGAGATAATACGTGGGGGTTCCCTGGTGGCTCAGATGGTAAAGAATCTGCCTGCAATGCGGGAGATCCAGGTGTGATTCCTGCTTTGGGAAGATCCCCTGGAGGAGGGCATGACAACCCACTGCAGTATTCTTGCCTGGAGAATCTCCATGGACAGAGGANCGTGGGGGTTCCCTGGTGGCTCAGATGGTAAAGAATCTGCCTGCAATGCGGGAGATCCAGGTGTGATTCCTGCTTTGGGAAGATCCCCTGGAGGAGGGCATGACAACCCACTGCAGTATTCTTGCCTGGAGAATCTCCATGGACAGAGGAGCCTGGTGGCTACAGACCATGGGCTCATAAAGAGTTGGGCGCGACTGAATGGCTAAGCACAACACAGATGGTACATGAGGGCCAAGCATGCGAGGCAGGTGTCAGTACATTCTGCAGCAACACAGGTTCAGGCTAGACTTTCAACTTCAGGAAAAGCTGTCTTACCTGCAGTAAAGACACAGGGGAAGCCAGAGGCTTCTGGATTTGTTGGTGCTCAGCCTGAGTTTTCATAGGTTTAAGTATTCATAGATGTATGCTCTTCACCGTGTTCTGGACCTGCTCTCCGTGCCATGAGGGCACCATGTGACTCTCCATCCCTGTGAAGTGAATACCAGCTCAGATGAGGAGCAGAGAGGGGAGCCACTTGCTCGTGATGCCAAATCTGTGAGCGGGTGCAGAGTCCCCACTCTGCCTCTCTGTACTGCTGCCCTCTTTGGGATGTTAGTGGGATTTCTCCCCTTAAAAGTCTGAAAAGTCATCCGAAAAACTAAGAAAGTCTTCCTATTCGGTGACTGGTAGAGAGTCCCTTGGATCAAGGGTATAAACTGTCTGGTTTGTGTTGATTACTCTCTCACTTCTGGAGCCGTGCCCCTCAACGTCTGTTAGGCTCTGCATCCACACCTCTTTTAAACATCAAAGGACAATTTTTTTTCCTTTTAAAAAAGAAACTTTTATTTTATATTGGAGTATAGCCAGTTAACAATGTAATGATAGTTTCAGGTGGACAGCAAAGAGACTCAGCCATACGTATACACGTATCCATTCTCCCCCCAGACTCCCCTCCCATCCAAGCTGCCACATAACAGTGAGCAGAGTTCCCTGTGCTATACAGTAGGTCCTTGTTGGTTATCCATTTTAAATACAGCAGTGTGTACATGTCCATCCCAAACTCCCTAACTATCCCCTCCCACCATTCGTACCCCTACTGCCAACCATAAGTTTGTTCTCTAAAGTGAGTCTATTTCTGTTTTGTAAAAGCTTCTGCACAACAAAGGAAACTATAAGCAAGGTGAAAAGACAGCCCTCTGAATGGGAGAAAATAATAGCAAATGAAGCAACTGACAACTAATCTCAAAAATATACAAGCAACTTATACAGCTCAATTCCAGAAAAATAAACGACCCAATCAAAAAATGGGCCAAAGAACTAAATAGACATTTCTCCAAAGAAGACATATGGATGGCTAACAAACACATGAAAAGATGCTCAACGTCACTCATTATCAGAGAAATGCAAATCAAGACCACAATGAGATACCACTTCACACCAGTCAGAATGGCTGAGATCCAAAAGTCTGCAAGCAATAAATGCTGGAGAGGGTGTGGAGAAAAGGGAACCCTTTTACACTGTTGGTGGGAATGCAAACTAGTACAGCCACTATGGAGAACAGTGTGGAGATTCCTTAAGAAATTGCAAATAGAACTGCCTTATGACCCAGCAATCCCACTGCTGGGCATACACACCGAGGAAACCAGAATAGAAAGAGACACATGTACCCCAATGTTCATTGCAGCACTGTTTATAATAGCCAGGACATGGAAACAACCTAGATGTCCATCAGC
>SJYX01023860.1:86918-98391 GCA_006410675.1 Oreotragus oreotragus | reverse complement strand
TCTAGGTCCATCCTTGCTGCAAATGGCATTATTTCATAAAGGTTGACTGATTTAAAAAAAAAGTCTCTATGGTTTCAGGAACAAGAGTGGGCAGTTCTATTTGCTTGTAAATATTAACCAAAACATATCCTACACAGAAGCCCCAGAAACTGTGCTTTGCAACTGCCAGAATGACTGCAGGGGATGCCCAGCACATTTAGCGTGGGAGGACTCATCACCGGGAAAGAAACTGACCGAAAAGAGTCCATGATGCATTTGGCAAAAGGACCAGTGATAGGATGACCTAATATTGTTTTCCAGTGTTATAAAGTCAAGAACTGCCTTCTGGAATTGCAGTATATGTTTGAATAGGTCGTGCACTGCAGAACTCTGGTGGGAGGGTGTCATTCACATGGATGCCTTGATTTGAAGAGCAACTGCTCCTCTCCTTCCCAAAAAAAAAACTCAGAGCAGTGACCTGGATCACACCTGGGCACCCTCTGCCAATAGAGGGGCCAGAAGCAGCCACTTCCTGATATCCAGAGAAGGGGACCGAGCTGGCTTCTTGAATGTAGAGAGACCATTTCATGGTTACTTTGTGCCAATCACATCGCAAAGGAGGAGGTCAGGATGAGAGTGATGGAGACAGGATGGCTATTAATAGGAAAGCTTTACCCTGTTCCTGTTTGCATAGAAGAGAGATGTGGGTTTTTTTTTCTCTGCAGTTCCCAGAATCTTCTTTTTCTTTCTTTTCCTGCCACCCAAACATAAGGTACATGGAGTGTTCCACCTGGCCCATTCCTCCACACCCCCAGAACTTGGTGAATGAAAATGCACTGTGGTTAACTCCTGTGCCCACACACCCAAAAGAGATGGTCCTCTTCCCCTTACATCCACTTAGATCTTCCTTTTGGTCCCTGGGACCAGGACAGTAGAAGTAGCCACATCCATCATGGTCATGGAGTGCTGGACATGGACCCAGCAGGGGGCAGTGACCGGGCATGGTCCAAGGTTAAACTATTCAGTCTGAGGCCCTGGATTGTGATAGAGATCCAGGGGTGTTTGGCACATTTGTGAGAGTAGTTTGTGGTTGTTCATAAGGATTAGGGATTACCAATAGTTAGTTGGCAAACATCAGAGGTACTAGTGTCCTGTAATGTCCAGGACAGCTCCACACTATAGAAAATTATTCCATACCTTCTTGACTTTTAGATGTGCCTCCAAACTGGGGGAGGGGGAGGAACTGTTATTATCTATACAGTAGCTTAGTACACACAACGGGGAATTTCTCAGTAATGCGAGCTCAGAGTAAATCAAAAGAATACTTGGACTTCCCTAGTAGTAGCGTGGTGAAGGAGCCACTTGCCAATAAGGGGACGCAGGTTCAGTCCCTGGTCTGGGAAGATCCCACATGCCAAGGGGCAGCGGAGCTCGTGCACCACAAATACTGAAGCCCGCATACTGACGACAGCCCATGCTTTGCAACAAGAGGGGCCACTGCAACGAGAAGCAGCACAACTAGAGAGTGGCCCTTGCTTGCTGCAACTAGCAAAAGCCCTACGTGCAATAGCAAAGACCCAGCAGCGCCAAAAATAAATGAACGAATTTTTTAAAAAAGAATATTTTGTGTTTGTTTGTAACTTTACCAAGAGTGAGCCCACCAGGGAAAATTTCCCCACCCACCACTCCACCTTCTGTACCAGCACCCTCATAGCTGTAGCATTTATGATGGCTCGATTGAGAGGGGGAGAAGAGGGAGAATCTGCCTTCACTACGTTTCCTAGCGAATTAAACTTAAGAAGGTACTTGTTGAAATATGTATCATTCTATTATAAATTAATTTTTATTTTACTTGATATCCAGTTAAGGCATTATATTTATCTTAATAACAAGACCTTGCAGATGGGTTACATTATCTGTGAATTCCACTTTGGAATTTTGAAGGCATTATAAAATATTCATTGAACAATGGAGGTATTATGTCTGATAAGGTTGAAAACCGTGGTGTTAGGAAGTGTGTGCTTTATCTTAGCTGCAGTTAAGGCTTTCTTGCAAAGTGGTTCTCTTTTATTTATTCATTCAACAATTCTGTCTTGTGTACCTATTATATGCCAGGTCCAATTCTGGGCACGGTGGATACAAAGGATGAACAGGCAATTAGTCAGAATAGGTTAGAAGATGCTGAGATAACAAACAGCACCAGAACCTTGGCAGCTTTCCACTGTTGACTTTTCCTCTCGCTCACAGAGACAGCAACTGGCAGCTCCCCAGGGGAAGTATCCTTCATGGAGCAACAGCATAGTGTCCCAGACCACTTCCACTGGGGGTACTTGCATCTNGATAACAAACAGCACCAGAACCTTGGCAGCTTTCCACTGTTGACTTTTCCTCTCGCTCACAGAGACAGCAGCTGGCAGCTCCCCAGGGGAAGTATCCTTCATGGAGCAACAGCATAGTGTCCCAGACCACTTCCACTGGGGGTACTTGCATCTAGGGACTCCCAGACAGGGAGAAGGACTCAGAACATACACTGGTTCCTAAATGCTTCTGATCAGAAGTAAAACACATTCCTGCCTTATTGGCCACAGTAAATCTCACAGCCATGCTTAAGTCAAGGAGGTGGGGAGTGTCAGGAATGAAAGGAAGATGAGAACGAGAAACAAGCTCTCTACCTGTGTTACCAGACTCAGGTCTGGCTGCTTGCTNCAGAACATACACTGGTTCCTAAATGCTTCTGATCAGAAGTAAAACACATTCCTGCCTTATTGGCCACAGTAAATCTCACAGCCATGCTTAAGTCAAGGAGGTGGGGAGTGTCAGGAATGAAAGGAAGATGAGAACGAGAAACAAGCTCTCTACCTGTGTTACCAGACTCAGGTCTGGCTGCTTGCTGCTTAAAAATTAGCACTTGAGAGAAACAAATTTTGGTAGAAAGGAAAGATGTTTTTAATCAGAAAGCCAGCAATCTGGGGGAAATAGTAGACTCAGTGTCCCCAAAATCCAGCTTCGAAAATTGTACTCACCCGTGAAAGCTTTTAGTTAGTTTCCAGATAGGAGGTCAGAGAGGTAGCCATCTCTAATTGGGGTATGGTTGTCTAATTGGGGTATGGTTGCTTTACAGTGTGGCCTTAGTTTCAGCTGTGCAGCAAAGTGCATCAGTTATGAAGTGAAGTGAAAGTTGCTCAGTTGTGTCCGACTGTTTGCAACCCCATGAACTATATAGTCCATGGAATTCTCCAGGCCAGGATAGTGGAGTAGGTAGCCTGTCCCTTCTCCAAGGGATCTGCCCAACCCAGGGATCGAACCCAGGTCTCCCACATTCCCACATCTTAGGTGGATTCTTTACCAGCTTAGCCACAAGGGAAACCCAAGTTATACATATGCAAATAGTCACTGTCTTTTGGATTCTTTCCTCATATAGGTCATTACAGAGTACTGAATAGACTCACCTGTGCTATACAATAGGTCCTTATTAATTATCCATTTTATATGTAAAATAGCCTCCCACTTTTATCTGTTTTATATATAGTGGCCTTCCCATTTCCCTGCTAGCGGTAAAGAATCTCTCTGCCCATGTAGGAGACATAAGAGATGCAAGTTTGATCCCTGGGTCTGGAAGATCCCCTGGAGGAGGGCATGGCAACCTATTCCAATATTCTTGCCTGGAAAATTCCATGGACAGAGGAGCCTGGCGGGCCACAGGCTGTACAGTAGTGTGTATCGTTAAACCCATACTCCAAATTTATGCCTGCCTGTCTTTCCCCTTTGGTAACCATAGGCATGTTCTCTATGTCTGTCTGTCTATTTCTGTTTTGCAAATAAGTTCATTTTTAAAGCCAGAGCTTGTCGGAGGGCATGCTGGCTGGCTAATGCTCTTGTCTTTGAAGAGGTATGATGAGGCTGGTTCTGGAAATGTCAAAGGAGCTGTGGGCTGGGTGCCCCACAGGAGGCACAGCTGCTACGGCCCGAGGCATTGCTACAGTGACGCCCACAGGTCCAACAGGAGACAGGACAGTCTCCTGGGAAGAAAATAGGAAGGAGCCAGCTCTTCCTCCAACAGCCTGGAAGTTGCCTTCTCATCATCTTATTGGCTAAACCTATGAGAGAGCAAAGCTGACTTTAGAGAGTCCTGGAACAGGACATGGCAGGGCGCCCTTCCAAAACATTTCATTTCTCAATGCACTGATCCTCACAATGTCCTGTATCTCTTTTTCACAAAACAAAACTCAGCACCTGCTAGTCTCTCCCGTGCTCTCCCATTACTAAATGTGCTGGGAGATACAGGCTCGGTCCTCCCAACACCTGGCTTTGGTTCCACAAGAGTTCCAGAGACTGTAAATAGAAAATGGACCCTTGGACCAAACAGCTGCTCCTTCACTGTTGAGGATGTTGTGTGATCCAAAAGAAAAGAAAGGAGTGGTGGTTGCCAGAAGTGGGCTGCAGTGTTTGTATTCAAGGGCTATTAAAAGGTATTTAGGAACTTCCCTGGGGGTCCAGAGGTTAAGAATCTGCCTTGCAGTGCAGGGGACATGGGTTCAATCCTTAGGCAGGGGACTAAAATTCCACATGCTGCAGAGCAACTAAGCCCGCACTGCAACTACTGAGCTCACGGGCTGCCGAGCCCAAGTGCCGCAGCTAAGATCCATCAGGGTCCAATGCATGAATAAGTTTCTATAAAGGTATTTAAGGAAAGGTTTAGCAAGGGAGAGAAACAGAACTCAACAGCTGGTAGCAAAAGAAGCATTCGTCCATTTAGAGATTTCAGGTTTCCAATTTCTCCTCTTTATCTGTGTGTTCATCTGTGTGTATGTGTGTATGTGTGTGTGTGTTTGTGATTAATGATGAATGTGTTTCTATACATAGCCCAGAAAGATATAGGTCAGAGTCTTTCTACATGCATGGCTCTTGACAGTTCACTGGTTTGACTCACAAATACATCATCAGTTTACTTTTCTGTGTTCTTTGGTGATGAGGATGGAGTCAAGAGCTCCATCAGCCGGACAAGAGCTTCTTCTGCCACCTTCTTAGACTCACATCCAAGGCCTCCAGTGCCCTGAAGCTGGCTTGTTCCCATGTCCACTCCATCCTATGGGGAAGGAAGGCAGTGACATTGATCCACAGACTTCATCACTTGCACATCGTGAGGTGGTGTGAGGTTTATGAATGACATGCCCAGAAGACCAGCTCTTGCTCTGTGTTTTTGTAAGCATTGTTTGTACTTATTGGTTCTCATTTATAACTAGAAAGTTGCCAAAGGATCTAGGTTGCCATCAGCATTTCTCCTCCAATTTCTCACTGTCAGTACAAATGCTGTTCTCTCTGGAATAGCTCTTTCCTGATAAATGGATGAAAGGACCGCACTGATGGGGCTAAGGGGGAAAATCAGCATGAGATGATGAAATGAGCAAAGACACCAGGGCCAGGGAAACCTTTGGGTCAGATCTCGTATCTACAATTTAATGGCTGAGTAACACTGGGAAATGTATGTGATTCTTCATGGCCCTGAAGGCTTCCTCTTTTGGACAGTTCTCTCATCTGGGAAATCCGAGTTTGAAGTCTGGTAGCATCGCTGATTTTCTCCCTCTTGTGATGCCCTCTCTTTTAGGGATTTCCAATCCAAGACAATAGTGGGTGGTGGGATCCCATGAACTGGAGAGTACTGGGGAGGGAGGTGCATGAGAGTTGGCTTGTAAATCTATCACGACTCGTCCTTGCTCATCTCTTCTCAAGTCTGCATCCAGCGACTTTAGGTTGATAGCATACCATCAGGAGCATTTATACCATGGAAATCACATGCCATAAATATGGCTTGTCTTTATTTCACAGAAAGCTGGTTGTTACACACTGTTTAGAAGACCACTGCCTGGAGGGGGTGTGACTCAGTGTTGACAGCTTGTTAGTCTAATAGGGACAGAGTTCTGACTCTGTCATTTTCTAGCTTACATAAATATTTTCAAGGCAAACAAACAATCCATGCCTCAGTTTCCTCATCTGTAAACTGGAGATAATCTTTCTTCAGTTCAGTTCAGTTCTGTCGCTCAGTCGTGTCCTACTCTTTGTGACTCCATGAATTGCAGCACGCCAGGCCTCCCTGTCCATCTCCAACTCACGTCCATCGAGTTGGTGATGCCATCCAGCCATCTCATCCTCTGTCGTCTGCTTCTCCTCCTGCCCCCAATCCCTCCTAGCATCAGAGTCTTTTCCAATGAGTCAACTCTTCGCATGAGGTGGCCAAAGTACTGGAGTTTCAGCTTTAGCATCATTCCTTCCAAAGAAATCCCAGGGCTGATCTCCTTCAGAATGGACTGGTTGGATCTCCTTGCAGTCCAAGGGACTCTCAAGAGTCTTCTCCAGCACCACAGTTCAAAAGCATCGATTCTTCGGCGCTCAGCTTTCTTCACAGTCCAGCTTTCACATCCATACATGACCACTGGAAAAACCACAGCCTTGACTAGAAAGACCTTTGTTGGCAAAGTAATGTCTCTGCTTTTGAATATGCTCTCTAGGTTGATCATAACTTTAATCATTCTTACCCAGAGGCAGATCTACCTAATGCAGCTTAAGCTTGATGGCCCCTCCCTTACCCAGGCTCTCTTCCAAGACCCAGCACAGATTAAATGATACATATTAACTTATTTATAAAAAAGAAGTAGTCCCACAGACACAAAAAACAAGTTTACAGTTACCTAAGGTGAAAGTCGGACACGACTGAAGCGACTTAGCAGCAGTAGCAGCAGCAAGGTGAAAGTAGGGACAGGGATAAATTAGGAATAAACTAGGTATTTGGGATTAATGGCTCAGCGGTAAAGAATCCGCCTGCAATGCAGGAGTCACAGAAGACATGGGTTTGATCCCTGGGTTGGGGAAATCCCCTACAGCAGGGCATGGCAACCTACTCCAGTTTTCTCGCCTGCAGAATTCCAAGGACAGAGGGGACTGGCGGGCTACACTTCATGGGATCGCAAAGAGTCAGACACAACTGAAGTGACTTGGCATGTATGCATGTAGGAATTTGGGATTAACAGATAAACACTATTACATATAAGACAGATAAACAAGTCTGTAAGCACGGGAAACTATATTCAATATCTTATATTAACCTATAATGGAAAAGAATCTGAAAAGGAATATATATATTATATAAAACAGAATCACTTTGCTGTAATCCTGAATTATTGTAAATAAACTATACTTCAATAAAAATTTTTTAAAGAAATTTTGTATTCTTTTTGTTTTAACTTTTATGGAAGTATAGCTGATTTACGATCTTATGTTAGTTTCAGGAATACAACAAAGCAATCCAGTTTTGTTTATATGTGTGTGTACTGTCTCTTATACACATCTAGATGTGTATAAGAGACAGAGTAGACTCAGTGTCCCCAAAATCCAGCTTCGAAAATTGTACTCACCCGTGAAAGCTTTTAGTTAGTTTCCAGATAGGAGGTCAGAGAGGTAGCCATCTCTAATTGGGGTATGGTTGTCTAATTGGGGTATGGTTGCTTTACAGTGTGGCCTTAGTTTCAGCTGTGCAGCAAAGTGCATCAGTTATGAAGTGAAGTGAAAGTTGCTCAGTTGTGTCCGACTGTTTGCAACCCCATGAACTATACAGTCCATGGAATTCTCTGTATGTGTGTGTATATTCTTTTCAGATTCTTTTCCATAGTAGGTTATTATAAGATATTGAGTATAGTTCTCTGTGCTATACAGTAAGTCCTTGTTGATTATCTATTTTATATATAGTAGTGTGTATATCAAAAGTTCAGTGGTGTTAGTCACTCAGTCATGTCCCACTCTTTGCGATCCTGTGGACTGAAGCACACCAGGCTCCTCTGTCCATGGGACTCTCCAGGCCAGAATACTGGAGTGGGTAGCCATTCTCTTCTCCAGGGGATCTTCTCAACCAAGGGATCATACCCAGGTCTCCTGCACTGCAGGCGGATTCTTTACCATCTAAGGCATCAGGGAGGCCCAGTGTGTATATGTTAACCTCAAGCTCCTAATTTATCTTTTCCGNTGGAGTGGGTAGCCATTCTCTTCTCCAGGGGATCTTCTCAACCAAGGGATCATACCCAGGTCTCCTGCACTGCAGGCGGATTCTTTACCATCTGAGGCATCAGGGAGGCCCAGTGTGTATATGTTAACCTCAAGCTCCTAATTTATCTTTTCCGTCCCTTTTCCCTTTGGTAACCATAAGTATATAGAAATTTTGTATTCTTAATTTGCATCTCTTCAGCAATGAGGCCTCCCTTTCTGCTCCTCTGTTTACATAGAAGGTTATCATAAGATGTAAGTGAATGTATGTAAGGTGGTTAATGCAGAGCCTGGACTGTCAAGGGACGTTTAACTTTAAGGGATCCAATACGTCATTTTTTTCTTTTGTGTGCCGTTTCTCAAGGACTGTCTGTTCCTTATCAGTTCCTGGAAAGCAGGAACGAGCAGAGCTGCGGGCAGTTCTCAGGACTGAGATCATGAGAAGGGCATCTGCTTGGATTCCTTTCAGTGATCCCCTTCAGCGACCCCCTTCAGCAACCCCCTTCAGCGCCTCCCTTCAATGACCCCCTTCAGTGACTTTTTACTTAAAGGTAATCTATTCAGTTATACCCCTCTTACTCAGGATATGGAATGCTTTCTGACCCTTTGAAGATTGTTATTTGCTTGGCTTCGTTTTTGCTCATTTTTTTTTTTACTGCCGAAAGCTGCCATGTATGACGATATATAAACATGTGTTTCTGCAAATAAAGCACCCTTTTTTCACTCGAGACTTGGGTCCCCTGCATCCTTCTTGTCAACTCTATTCCCCAGGTCCTGGTCTACAAAGTCCGTGACACTGGAACATATCAATGTTAGATCTTCTGGCTTCAGAAGTCTCAGTGAAGAGTTGTAACCGGTGAAGCCAGGCTGAGGAACCAAGCTCTGAGGCAGACGGGGCCATGGGGCAGAGCTGACAAGAACCCAAGGCGCCAGACAGCATTCATATAAAGGGAAGTCTGGAACTTCTGACACAGTGGGATGTGATGAAGCAACGTGCTGAGCACACTGGGGATGGAAAGCCAGAACAAAGATTCTGTGCTCCTGAGACATTATCCATGAGAGCCAAGAAAGCAGGCTCTCTTAGGCATGTGGCATAACCAGGACAGGAGCCGCGCTGATGGCTGCCCTGGGGTCTGAGAACAAAGAATTGGAAGGCACGTCTTGGTTCAAGGCCAGTTTCCCGGTTTCCACACATACTTTCTTGTTCTGGTTCTGTGCACAACGGACCACAGTTCTGTGGGTTGACTGGGCACAGCTGAGCGGTTTTCATGACCTCATGTGGTGGCTCTCAGTGGCTCCTGGATGGAGCCACCTGAAGGTTGGACCAGGCCAACATCCAAGGTGGAGCGCCCATGCAGATAGCAACTGGTGCTGGTGGTTAGCTGGGAGCCCAGTGTGAGCTGTAGATGGGAGAGTCCACAGGTGGCCTTCCACCTGGCCTAGGCTTCCTAGGATATTGGCTCATGAGTTCTGAGGGGGAGCATCTGAAGGGCAAGTGTCTCAGGAACCATAGGTGGAGGGCTTCTCGTGACCTGGCATCAGAAGTCACAGGTTACCACTTGTGTCACATGCTGTAAGTCCAGAGAGTCACTAAGACCAGTCCAAACTCAAGGAGAGGAATTGGGTTCCACCTCTTCTGTGGGGTACAGTGAGGCCCCATGGGGAAGAGCATGTGAGCTGTGAGAAATTGTGGCCACCTTTGGAAATGCAATCTACCACATTCCCTTGCATCCCTGAGTCTCAAAGTTCTCTACCCAGGAAAAAAAAAAAAAACCAATGTCATCACATCAACCTCCCAGGACTGCTGGGAAAAGCAGAAGGACCTAGTGGAATTCCCTAGGGCAAGTTTCTCAGTTTGCACTGAAGCCAAGCATGCACTGGGGCCCTGGGAGTGTGCATAAGGACATTCGTTATCACATGGCTTTAAAAAGCAAAATGTAGAAACATGTAAATGTTTCTTAATTGAAAGAGTCCCCCGCTCTGTACACAGTTGTACAGTCTGTGACATAGGGTCTTGTGATGCTCAAAGGCATCGTTTAGAAGTGCTCAAAATGACAATTCTTCTCTGAGGGTGACTTTTCAGCCCAGGGGGCATTTGACAATGACTGGAGACAATATTATTGTCATAACTGGCATGTGGTTATTAGAGATCAGGGATACTGCTCTACATGCTGCTGCTGCTGCTGCTGCTACGTCACTTCAGTCGTGTCCGACTCTGCACGACCCCATAGACGGCAGCCCACCAGGCTCCCCCGTCCCTGGGATTCTCCAGGCAAGAACACTGGAGTGGGTTGCCATTTCCTTCTCCAATGCAGGAAAGTGAAAAGTGAAAGTGAAGTCGCTCAGTTGTTTCCAACTCTTAGCAACCCCATGGACTGCAGCCCACCAGGCTCCTCCATCCACGGGATTTGCCAGGCAAGAGAACTGGAGTGGGATGCCATTACCTTCTCTGGCTAAACATGCTAACATACCTGAAACAGCCCTTTGTAACAAAGAAGTATCCATCCCCAGCTGTTGACAGTGCTGAGACTGGCACAGGCCAAGAGCTGCTTGGGTGAGTTGGTATGAAAATTCTTCTCTATCAGAGCGCTTATTGGCAACTATGAGAAAACAATGGTGACCCAGACCCATGGGGTAATTTCAAAAACAAAGAAAAGAGAACGTTCACTGAATGTGTTATTCCTTCTGACCCAGGAAAGAGGGAAAGTGAGAATGTGGCGTTGTGTAAAAATGTTCTGTTTTGAGTTAAAAATAACAGAGCTTCTTGGGAACTTAAATTTAGGGTTTTATTAATGGAAGAAAAATTGGATCTAATGTAAATGATTCCAAAAATGTGAAAATATCCCTGTTCAAGAAGAGGCTCATTGTGGTGACACGGAAGGGACCTCAGATGCTCCATCCAAATAGGGCTCTTGGAACCAAATAGGACCCTACAGGACCTTCCTGGGGGCAGACTCCACCACATCCCTGGCCTCTTTGTAGAAAAGCTTTAGTCTCCTAGTCTTTCCCCAATCTCCAAAGAGCAAATTTAATCAGAGAAGTAAGAAAAATGTAGAAACCAAGGAAAGCAGTCAAGCAAGACAGAATAATAATGGTTTATCCATAAAGCAAGTCACTGACCTTTAGTTCCTTCTCAAGGGCTACAGATATTATCTTAAGCCATTTCCTTGAACCATATCCTTACTAAAATCCTCACCAGGTGGAAAAAGTTGACTGTATGCTCACCACCAGCACATAGACCCCAGACCAGTTAGAGCCGTAAAACTGATGAACGAAATTCCTGAAACACCACCCTGTCACCTAACAACCCAAGCATTGTTCACCCGTGTAAACTTCACCCCTCATGTTGTTTTAAAAACTTTTTCCTACAAGCTATCAAGATGATCAAACCAGTCCATCCTAAAGGAAATCAACCCTGAATATTCACTGGAAGGACTGATGCTGAAGCTGAAGCTCCAATACT
>SJYX01023860.1:56267-84027 GCA_006410675.1 Oreotragus oreotragus | reverse complement strand
CTTTTCTTGTTACTGCTATTATTAATGGTACCATTTTTGCCCAAGATAAACATTAATTTCAGGAAGGTAATGCCTAACATGAGAATTGGATACAAATACTCCTGCAGACTGTGTCTTTTTGCCAAATTTAAAGGGAAGGGGGATGGAATTTTAATATCCTTAGCTCTCGCTCTTAAAAAAAAAAAAAAGGGAAAACATCAGAAGAACATACGTTTCACCACAAATGTTGGTGATATTTAAATAAGATTTAAATTTGTACAGCATTTAAACAGAAAAGAAGCAAATGGCATTAAATTCACGAAAGTGCCAGATTGTACACACCCAGAGTCAGAAATATTAACCATTTTCCTGTCAAGGAACAGTGCAGCTGGCTGGAAATGTATTATGAGAGGGATTGAAGAGTTTTAATGGATCCTTCCTTCAAACCTTCAGCATTGTAAAGTGGTAGTTAATGAATTATTGGACATGTACAGTCATTTGTATTTAAACAAGAGGGAATGAATAGGTCTTGTCAGCTCTGGTTCAGCTCCTCGGGGAGGAGGAATTAATGCTAGAATTCAGTGGCCAAGGAGATGGAGGGAAAGATGGATGTCGAGCTAGAAGGACCAGTTCTGCCCCATCGGCTCCTGTGAGAACACAGTTCAGCTCGAACACGAGCAGACGACAAGGAAATGGTCAGGGGCCAGGTCTGCCCTTGGGAAACCAGACTGGTGTCTTCCCAACTGACAGTCACCAAGTCTTAGATCAGATTCCCTGTAGCTGAGGCACTGTGTGTATGAGACCCATTGATGAATGCCCCCCTCCCCCACCAAGAAATAAGGGAGTGAGGGGTGAGGAGGCAGAACAGGGCAAGGGAAGAGATGGGCCAGGATGGCATATTAGATTCCTGTGGCCACTGTCACAAATGACCACAGGCTTGGAGTCTTAAAACCACACCTTGGGACTTGCCTGATTGTCCAGTGGTTAAGACTCTGCCTTCCAATGCAGGAGGCATGGGTTTGATCATTGGAAAGACTGATGCTGAAGCTGAAACTCCAATACTTCGATGCAAAGAACTGACTCATTGGAAAAGACCCTGATGTTGGGGAAGATTGAAGGCAGGAGGCGAAGGGGAGGACAGAGGATGAGATGGTTGGATGGCATCGCTGACTTGATGGACATGAGTATGAGCCTGCTCTGGGAGTTGGTGATGGACAGGGAAGCCTGGCGTGCTGCAGTCCATGGGGTTGCTAAGAATCGGACATGACTGAGCGACTGCACTGAAGGGAACTAAGATCTCAGATGCCTCACGGTAGAGCCAATAAATAAGTAAACAAACAAATAAAGCTCTTTAAAAAAAAAAAAGGACTCTAAAAAATGCAGCCTTCTCTCATAGTCTTGGAGCCCAAAAGACTGAAGCCATGCTCTCTCTGGGAGCCCCAGGGGAGAAGTTGCTCCAACTGCTTGTAGCAGCGCAGCCGGCTTTCGTTGGCTTGTGGCCACACCGCCGCTCCTCTCCACATGGGCTGCTCTTCTGACCATGTCCAGCCTCCTCTCCCTCTCCCAGATAAGGACACTGGGATTGCATCCAGGATGCTCTCATCCCCAAATCCTGGACTTAACTGCACCGTTTTTCCATAGAAGGTGACATTTACAGTTTCTAAGGATCTGGATCTGACATCTTTGGGAGCCATTATTCAGCCTTCCACGCATAAGGTTCGGGAGACCCTGCTGCCCTACACCAGCTCTGGAGTTTGAAATGTACTAGAGATGTTGTCCTGAGGTGTGTTCATACAGCCAGTGGTTGGCCACAGGCTGCCCAGGGGATAAGCATGGGTGGGAAGACCACCCCCACCAGGCATCCCCCACCAGCCAGAGGAATGCTCCAAAGTTCTCTTTCCCCCGCTTCCTTCCTCCCCACTCCTTTCCCCACCCCTTCTCCTACTGTGTCACCAAAGAAGAACCAGGTGTTGTTGGCAAATACTTTAGTGATGCCTCCATGCCCAGAGCAAGGATAGGGGCCAGGTATGGAAAACCAGAAGGGCCGTTTGCTTTCTTACTGATTCTTTATTCATCAACTTGATGCAAGTTTACAAAATTTACTGTACATTACCACATAAACCTGCAATGAAAAATAAAGTCCCAAAAGAACCGAACACCAAAGCCTGCCGCACGTGCACCTGTCAGTACTAGCCATCAGAATGTTAAAGAATTCACTACTGTATTCAGGGTTTAGCC
The DNA here is from genome assembly GCA_006410675.1 of Oreotragus oreotragus. Taxonomy (NCBI): domain Eukaryota; kingdom Metazoa; phylum Chordata; class Mammalia; order Artiodactyla; family Bovidae; genus Oreotragus; species Oreotragus oreotragus. The sequence goes on along the minus strand of SJYX01023860.1, from coordinate 81,810 downwards.
TCGGGCTTAAGGAACTTGAACACTTTAAAGAATTCTGCCTTATCACTTGCTATCTAAGCAACTGGCAATCGTTCAGTTTAGATAAATGTAACCATCTGAACAAGAATGCCAGAAAATCTTCTTCTACTGTCCTCAACCAAAACAGAAGAAAAAAAAAAAAAAATTAAACATGATAATGCAGAAGTGCCAAGTCTCTCAGATGTGGTTTATGAAGTTAAAAACTGAGGTTTTTTCCTAGTTACTATCTTTTTTATTTTTAACTGGAGGAAAATTGCTTTCCAGTGTTGTGTTGGTTTCTGCTACACAATGATGCAAATCAGCCGTAAGTATACATATATCCCCTCCCTCTGGAGCCTCCCTCCCCGACTCCCGACCCCTCTAGGTCATCACAGAGCACCAGGCTGGGCTCCCTGTGTTGTACAGCAACTTCTCACCAGCTATCTGCTTTACACATGGCCGTGTATATGTATCGATGCTACTTTCTCTGTTCATCCCACTCTTTCCTTCCCTTCCTGTGTCCACAAGCCGATTTTCTATATCTCTGTCTCCATTCCTTCCCTGCACAGGTTCATCGATACCATTTTTCTAAATTCCATATAAATGTATTACTATATCTGTTTTTCTCTTTCTGACTTACTTCACTCTATATAACAGGCTCTAGGTTCATCCACCTCACTGTAACTGACTCAAATTCATTCTTTTCTATGGCTGAGTGATATGCCATTGTACATATGCACCACATCTCCTTGACCCGTTCATCTGTTGATGGACATCTAGGTTGCTTCCGTGTCCTGGCTGTTGTAAACAGTGCTGCAACGCACACCCAGGTGTGTGTTAATCGCTCAGTCGTGTCCAACTCTTTGTGACCCCATAGACCCCATAGCCTGCCAGGCACCTCTGTCCATGGAATTTCCCAGTCAAGAATACTGGAGTGGGTAGCCATTCCTTTCTCCAGGGGATCTTCCCAACCTAGGGATCGAACCTGGGGCTCCTGCACTGCAGGCAGGTTTTTTACTGTCTGAGCCACCAGGGAAGCTCACACATTGGGGTACATGTCATCTAAAAACTGAGGGGTAGAGCATAAGAAACACTTTTGAGCTTTGTAACTTGATTGTGCCGGGGTGGGGGGGTGAGTGCTTCTCGATTTCTTTTTTAAAGTTCTTAATAACTAGAGTTTACTCTTAAATCAAACTTACAAACCTCTTATCAAATGCGGATGCTGTCCTTATTAGCTGACATAAACACACACACACACACACACACCGTCTCTCTCTCAGTGCTCAGCCCAGCTTACCTAGCTCTCCTGTTCCAAGTCCTGGGCATCAGTTGCCTCCACTCATCTCTACTAAGAGTGACCTTCTAGATGTCAAACCCTGCTCTCCCTCTGCTCACCTTCCTTGTCCTTTGTATCAAAGTCGAAATCCCACTTTTCCTCATTGCTTCAGGGGGGAAACACTGAGTTTTTTTAAAACAACAACAACAAAACACAGACTTCAACTTTTTCACTCACAGCTTTGGCTAACACACCAAGCCTCTCTCATCCAGAGGAGGATATAGGGCTTTTTGCCCACAATGAGCCTCACGCACCTTTTCTTAGATCCCCTGATTTGACAAAAGGGCCCATAAAATTAAAGTCATGAAACAGCTTCTTTTTCTTTTTTTTGTTTTTAACGCCTGTTTAAGTTTTTGTCCATTCATTTATCTTTGGCTGGGCTTGGTCTTTGTTGCTGCACGGCCTTTTCTCTCGTTGTGGCAGGCAGGCTCAGTGGTTGCGGTGCCTGGACTTTCGAGCACAGGCTCAGTAGTTGTGGTGCACACGCTTAGTTGCTCTAGTGCATATGGGATCTTCCTGGATCAGGGATCTAACCTGTGTCTCCTGCATTGGCAGGCAGATCCTTAACCACTGGACCGCCAGGGAAGTCCCAGCTTCTTTTTCTGAAAGCAAGTCTTCTCAGTATTTTCTTGCTCCCTCTGTCTCTCATTCTCTCTGTTTCTCAGCTTACCTCTGGCAGTTCAGCCTCATTCAGAATTGAAAGGCTTAAAAGCGAAAAGCTAAGACTTCTAAGACGGTCCATAGTTAAGAATCCACCTTCCATTGCAAGGCACACAGGTTTGATCCCGGATCTGTGAAGATTCCACCTGCCTCAGGGCAACTAAGCCCAAGCACCATGACAAAGATCCAGTGCAGCCAAAATAAAATTTTAAAAGAAAATATTTCCACTTACAAAAGCATCTAAAAGAATAAAATATTTAAAGAAAGAAAATGCCTAAGATTCAAGACTCAGCAGCCCTGAAGATGAAACGTCAGTGATCAGGACAAATTACAATAAAACTACCTGGGCTGGTTCCATTCCACTTTCCAATCAGATTTCAGTACTCCCACTATTGGCGGACCTTTAGGAGGACCACCGGCTCCACTCAGAAATGGACCCAGGCCCACGTTTCCCTCCAAGTCACTGACCATCCCCTGGATACCAAGCCCCCCGTGAGCCTCCCTGGCCCCCTTATTGCCTTACCGGGAAGATCAAGGAGCCATCATCAGCAATCCTTTCTAAGATGTTTCTAAGATGTTTGAACAACCTAGTCATTTCTGCATTTAATTTCTTCATGCCCCTTCATGTGCTGGAAGGAGGTTTGCATCCTTAAAAAAAAAAAAAACCACACCACAACAGAGCATCCAGGCAAGAGTGATGCCTGTACCGAAGCAGGAGGCAGGGGCGAGGTGACTTGGGTTGAATCTGGTCTTTTCCACTTTCCAGCCATGCGTCCTTTGTGTGTGTGTGTGTGTGTGTGTGTGTGTGTGTGTGTGTGTGTGTGTGTATGCTCAGTCATGTCTGACTCTTTGTGACCCCATGGAGGAGCCCACCAGGCTCCTCTATCCATGGCATTTCCCATGCAAGAATACTGGAGTGGATTGACATTTCCTACTCCAGGGGATCTTATCAACCCAGGGATCGAACCTGCGTCTCTTGCATCTCCTGCATTAGCAGGCAAATTATTTACAACCAGCGCCACCTGGGAAGTGTCCTTAGGAAAAAGTGCTTAATTCTTGGACCTGTGAAATGACAGTAATGGCCCCACTTCCTGGGTTCTTGTGACTGACTAGTAACTGGGACAATACGTGGGATGCGGTTACCTGCTGGGCTGGGCATGTATTAGGTGCTCAGTAAACCAAGGGCTTCACTCCAGTTCATATCCTGCTCCAAGCTCAACCAGCCAAGCCCCAAGCAGGGAAGACACCCTCATGGCCTCTGGTTCTGTCCTCCTCTCCTTCTCAGTGTCCATCTCTTGTGGCTTCTGGGACAAATGACCACAAATCTGATGCCTTAAAACTATACATGTGCGACTTCCCTGTGGTCCAGGCGTTAAGACTTCACCTTTCAATGTAGGGTATACAGGTTCAATCCCTGGTCAGGGAGTTGGGATGCCATATGCCTGGTGGTCAGAGGGGTAAAAAAGGAAGCAATATTGCAACAAATTCAGTAAAGATTTTTTTAATGGTCCACATCAAAAAATCTTGGGGGAAAAAAAGCCATGTAGAGGAACATCCCTGGTGGTTCAGTGGTTAAGATTCTACACTTCCCCTGCAGGGGGTGTGGGTTCAATCCCTGGTTGGGGGACTAAGATTCCATAAGTCAAAAATAAATGAAAGTTTCCTGAAAACCACCCACGTGTATTCTCCCACTGTTCTGAGAGAAGAAACCCTTCATCAGCTTCACAAGGTGTCATCAGGGCTGCACTCTCCCCCAGCCCCGAGACTCTAAAGGAGAGAACACTTCCCTGACTCCCCAAGTTCCTAGAGATGGTTTCTTTGGGCTCCTTGACCCTTTCTTCCATCCACAAAGCTGGCCGCATAGCATCTTGCTTTGGAAACACACAGCCTTCCTCCGCCCGAGGTTCTCAAATCTCCCTCCGCTTCTTTCCTGTAAGGACACTTGGATTACATTTAGGGACCACCTGGATAATCTCGGACTACCTGCTCATCTCAAGACCCTTAGCTTCATCAAACCCGCCAAGTCATTTTTGCCAAATAAACTAATGTACCAGTTCCAGAAGTTAGGATCTGGTATCTTTGAGGGCCATCATTCATCCTACTGTACAACGCCAAAGCTTTGCCCCAAGTCTTGTTTAGGACAAGCATGAGCTCCCCTGCAGAGCTGAGACACAAAGATGAGGGGACAAGGTGCTTTGAACTTGGCTCTTCTCTCAAACGTCAGCAGAGAGGAGCCATCCCATACACGGGCACAAGGGAGGATGTGGATTCCAAAAGCAGACCCCAGAGGTGATTCATGACTGCTCCTGCCCAGCAGGGGACTGTAGTCAAACTCCTCTACTCTCAGTTTCCTCATCTGGAATATGGGATGAACCCCCGTCTCGGGGTTGTCCTAGGATGAAATGAGCTAACATGTGCCTGGATGTGTTAACACGCAGTTTGTTCCTCCTTCAGACAAACCAGGAAGTCATCACTGGGCAAAGAGATGTGATGGGATGGGATGGGATGTAACACACAAGTAACTCTGCAGGTACAGCTCCATCAGCTAAGGGCAGTCTCCCAGAGGAGGTGCAGCATAAATTGTGAGCAGAACACCTGCAGCCGGTGGGGATGAGTGACCTCAACTAGTCAAAGAGCTCGAAAGAGAGGTGGGTGGGGCCCATGGTATCTGTCATGTAGCCTCTGCTCCATCAGAAAGCAAAAACCAGTATCCAGGGAATTCCATGGCAGCCCAGTAGTTGGGACTCTGCACTTTCACTGCCAGTATCCAGGGAATTCCATGGCAGCCCAGTGGTTGGGACTCTGCACTTTCACTGCCAAGGGCGTGGTTCAATCCCTGATCTGGAATTAAGATCCCACAAGCCATGTGGTGTGGCCAAAAAAAAAAAGCAGTGTCCACTTACTTCTCATGATCGGGACCCTGAAAGAGCTGCGACACTTCAGTTTTCTCCTCTGCTTTCTCTTGATGTTCCTATGTCGCTGTTGTTCAGTCACTAAGCCGTGTCTGACTCTTTGTGACTCTGTTGACTGCAGCACGCTAGCCTTCCCTGTCCTTCACTATCTCCCTGAGTTTGCTCAAACTCATGTCCATTAAGTCAGCGATGCCATCCAACCATCTCATCCTCTGCTGCCCACTTCTCTTGCTCTCAGTCTTTTCGAGCATCAGAGTCTTTTCCAGTTAGTCAGCTCTTTAAATCAGGTGGCCAAAGTATTGGAGCTTCAGCTTCAGCATCAGTCCTTCCAATGAATATCCAGGGTTGATTTCCCTGAGGACTGACTGGTTTGATCTCCTTGCCATCCAAGGGACTCTCAAGAGTCTTCTCCTCTACCACTTTGGGGTGTGATTAAAAAGTCACTCATGGGCCCCCACCACTCTCTCTCTTCTTCCAGGTTTCTGACAGATGTGACTACGTCTTTGTCAATGGGAAGGAAATGAAGGGCAAGGTGGGAGTGGTGGTGAACTTCACCTTCCAGCACCTGAACACTCCTTTGGACATAACGGTATGGGTGCCCCGGCTGCCCCTGCAGATCGAGATCTCGGACACTGAGCTCAACCAGATCAAGGGCTGGAGAGTCCCCATTGTCTCCAACAAGAGGTGGGTATGTTGATCAGGCTCCACAGCAGAAACCCAGGTCAAGTATGCTTAGGCTAAAGGTGGAAATTTACAGGATAGCTAACTTCAGGCATGTCTCATTCCAGGGGTTCAGGGGTAGCCTAAGGGTGTGTGTCTCTATCCCCTTCTCAGCTACAGTTTGCTTTATATCAGCTTCATTCCCTATCAAGTTTTGCTCCTGAGGTTCCAGACTACCTTCTTTGCAACTCTGCAAAAAGTACATCCTCTCTTCCCCAATAATTCCTACTTTCTTACTTGGGTTGTGTGTCCATGCCTGATCTAATCATTGTAGACGTGGTGGAGGAGAAGAGGGGGAGATAGAATACACTGTTTGGCGAGCTAGGCTCCAGCCACGTTCCTCTGGCTGGAGCCAGAGGAGCTAAAGAAAGAAGGTCAACCCTGCCTAAACCAAGGAATCAATATCAGGAGAAGGGAGAATTGATCTGGGAGGACCCAAGCCATAGAGGTTCACTAGAGACCTGTCTGAACAGAGGCTGCCTGACCTGGGCAGTCTCTTTGTGCCCCAGCCCAGAAACTCTGAGATTACTTTCCCCTGGGGAGATGAAGTCCAAAGCTTGTCGCCTGTGTGCCTGGTGCATCACTGTGATGGTGTTTGATGGAATGGCAAGTCTGTACTATCCACATGAGGCAAATAAGCGGGCATCAGATAAAAAGAGAATTTTGTTCAGAGTACTTTGTCATCTCAGAGAGACCCATGCTCAAAGAATCGTATACAAGTGACTTGTAGAAAGGCAAAAGTGAGCATGTGCAGAATTAGACAAGGAAATATTCCTGGAATCTGGGTACTCAACAGAGAGGAGAGAATTTGTACTTATGTGAGGGATAGCTTTCACATTCTTACCCTTGAAAGTCCACCCCTTTGAGTTCTTGTGGACCCTGGGAGTGGGTGCAGGAATGGAGGTTTGGCTTTCGTGTGCAATTGGAAGATGGTTTCAGCCATGATCTTTTTCTTAACCGCAGGGTGGTTTCTAATGTTGAGTTGGGAGAATGGAATTCAGCATGGTTACTGATGTTCCTGAGGGCAGGCAGTTGCAGGGAGAGACTCACCAAGGAACTGGGGACTTCCCTTTTGATCCAGCGATTAAGATGCCATGTTTCCAATGGAGGGGGTGCAGGTTCAATCCCTGATTGGGGAACTAAGATCCCACATGCCGTTTGGCTGAAAAAAAAGAGAAAGAACTGGCCGAATCTCATTATGGACAGCCCAGATGCTGTCACAACTATTCAGCTCAGATATAGCTGCAGAACTATTTCAAGGGATCAATAGCTGACTTGATGGAGATCGTGATGGTGCTGGGAAGGGCTGAGAGTGCATAAGGCATCAGATGTTGAGGGAACAACTAACATCTACTTCCTGGCCACCATCCTTGTTCTTTCAACATTTATCATCACCAAATACCTTGAGTAAAATGTTCACTTTCCTTGTGTACTAGTTTATAGGGCTACACTGGTCATCCAGAGCCTTATTGTATTGACTACCATGACATGATATAATGGCTTATCCCAAAACCAAGTGGCTTAAAGGAAAAGCCTGTCATCTCACAGTTCTTCTGCATCAGGAACCCAGGCAAGGCTTAGGTCTCTCTCAGGGTGCCATCCAGTTGTCAGCCAGAGCTGTGGTCTCATCATGAGGCTCAGTGGGGATGGACCTGCAACTGAGCTCATGTGGTTGCTGGCCCGTCTTAGCTCCTCACAGGCTATTGAGCTGAGGGCCACAGTTCCTCACTGGCTGCTGGCCAGAGGCAGCTCAGTTTCTAGCTGTGGGATGTCCTCATAGCGCGGCCCACAGCATGGCAGCTGGCTTCATCAGGGCAAGCAAGAGAGAAGAATCAAGGAAAGAGAGCCAAACAAGAAAGTATCTCAAAATCTGATTTTGAAAGTGACATCCTGTAATTTCTGCTGTTATCTTAGTTTGGGAGAAATTTATTAGGTCCAGCCCACACTCAAAGAGAAGGGGATTTCACAGAATGAATACTAGGAGGCGAGGGGGGTTTAGGGACAACTTAGACCTCCACTGGCCATACCAGTCCATTCTGACTGGCCAGTACTCGGGCCTGTTGTTGCTTAGTTGCTAAGTTGCATCCAACTCTTAGTGACCCATGGACTGTAGCCATGTGAGGCTCCTCTGTTCATGGGATTTCCCAGGCAAGAAGACCGGAGTGTGTTGCCATTTCCTTCTCCAGGGGACCTTCCCCACCCAGGGATCCAATCTGTGTCTCCTGCCTGGGCAGGTGGGTTCTTTACAGCCAAGCCCCTTGGGAGGCCTGTCCTCAGGCCGTAAGTGTGGGTGGGTGTTCAGTCGCATCTCTTTGTGACCCCATGGACTGTAGCCCACGAGCCTCCTCTGTCCATAGGATTCTCCAGGCAAGAATACTGGAACAGGTTGCCATGCCCTCCCCCAGGGGATCTTACCGACCCAGAGATCAAACCCGAGTCTCCTGCATCTCCTGCATTGCAGGCGAATTCTTTACTGCTGAGCCACTGGGGAAGCCCATCCTCAGGCTGCAGCAGTGGTCAAATATTTTGAGTATCACCCCGGCATGTCTGTCAAAGCCCACCCCGCGCTATGAACTCCATAACAGCAGGACTTATGCCCACTCACCATTGCAGCCCCTGCCATGTTTCACACCCAGCCCCCCGTCGACCCAACAAACCAGCATCTGTTAAACCGAACGGCCCCTTTGACAGGCCAGCTCAGGACAGCGAGGAGGAGGATGAAGACGGGAAGAGGAGCAGGGGCTGCGCGCTCCAGTACCAGCATGCCATGGTGCGGGTCTTGACTCAGTTTGTGGCGGAAGCGGCTGAGCCCACAGGGCAGCTGGCCCACCTGCTGGGCCCTGATTGGCAGGTGGACATCACGGAGCTGGTAAATGACTTCATGCAGGTGGAGGAGCCCCGGATCGCCAAGCTGCAAGGGGGACAGGTCCTGATTGGCCAGGAGCTGGGGATGACCACCATTCAGGTAAGACAGCTCAAGTAAGAACTCTGTTATTTGTCTCTTAGACTAATATCCAGTCTTTAAATTGAAGTACAGTTGATTTACAATATTGTGTTAGTTTCAGGTGTGCAACAAAGTGATTCAGTTATACATACATGTGTGTATCTATTCTTTTTGAGATTCTTTTCCCTTATAGATTATTATATGATGTTGAATACAGTTCTCTGTGCTGCACAGTAGGTCCCTGCTGTTTATCAGTTTTACATATGGTAGTGTGTAGTAGTAAGTATATATGTATGTGTCACATTTTAGATTCCACATATGAATATCATGTTATTTGTCTTTCTCTCTCTGGCTTACTTCACTTAGTTTGATAATGTCTAGATTGTCTGTGTTGCTGCAAATGGCACTGTTCCATTATTTTTTATGACTAAGTAGTATTCCGTTGCATACATGTACCACATCTCCTTTATCCACTCATTTCTCAGTTGACAGGTTGTTTCCATGCCCTGGCTACTGAAAATAGTGCAGCAATGAACGTAGAGGTATATTTATTTTTTCAAATTAGAGTTTTCTCTAGATGTTTGCCCAGGAGTGCTATCCCTGGATCATGTGGCAACTCTATTTGACAATGCCCATTTTCAGAATGAGTAAGTTGAAAGGAACTGTCAAGTAAATAAAATAAATGGTGTAATAATGTGACAAGAGTCTTTAAATTCCTCACATATTCCTTTCACTTGAGCTACACTGGCCTGACTTCCTGGGTTGAATCATGTCTGAAACTGCAAGACATTACTTGTCTGTAAGACACAGGGGACATTACCATCTTGGGACAAAAGCTCTAGAAATAGAGCCAGTGAGTGAGCTCCAGGAGCTGGTGATGGGCAGGGAGGCCTGGCGTGCTGCAATTCATGGGGTTGCAAAGAGTCGGACACGACTGAGTGACTGAACTGAACTGAACTGAACTGATATATATAATCCAGCAATTGTACTTCTGGGCATATATCTGGAAAAGACAAAAGACACCCCAGTGTTCATAGCAGCACTATTTACAATAGCCAAGATCTGGAAGCAGCCTAAGTGTCCATCAACAGATGATTGGATAAAGAAGATGTATATATGTATATATACACTTACACACAGATGTATGCTGGAATATTACTCAGACACAAAAAAGAACACAATCAGGCCAGTTGCAACAGCATAGATGGGCCTAGAGATTAGCATACTAAATGGAGTAATCCAGTCAGAGAAAGACAGATATCATATGATATTAAGTTCATCTGTACCATCTAAAAAAATGATGCAAATGAACTTATTTACAAAATGGAAACGGCCTCACAGACATGGAAAGCAAACTTGTGGTTCTGAAAGGGGAGAGGTGGATGGAGGGATAAGTTAGGGATCTGAGATGAAAATATGCACACTACATATATAAAATAGACAGCCAAGACCTACTGTACAGCACAGGGACCTCTACTCAACACTCTAAGAACCTATGTGGGAAAAGAATCTGAAAAAGAATAAATATATGTGTGTGTATAACTGAATCACTTTGCTGTACACCTGAAACTAACACAACATTGTAAATCAACCCTACCCCAATATAAAATAAAATTTTTAAATTAAAAAAAATTGAAAAGCTCTCGAGATGAACTAACCTCATGAGAATTCAGGGCGTGGCCAGCAGCTTCTGGCTCTGTCGGTCTACCTCACTGACCCTTGTCACCTGAAAGCTTTACATCCTGCCTTGATGCTCAGCTGCATTCACCAGGTCACAGCCTCCCACACGTTCCAGAAATGTGCAGAAGGAAGGAACAAAGTTATTGTGACTCCATGGGTCTTGTGAGCACCTCCTGCTGGGAATGGGTGGGGTAGACCAGTGTGCAGAATGGGAGTTTTGATGCAAACACTTTCACAAGACATGGTTCTAGGAGGGCCACTAGGGTTAGTCATTTTCCTCCTGTCTGAGACCAAATATTATTCCTCAGTGGCTGCCCCATTTGTAGGAGAGGTGATCATCCTCTTAAGCAACAAGTGAGGTTTCTAAAATATTTGTGCATAGCAAAGACTTATAAGTGAAACTGTTGGATTGTGGAAAATTTAAATCACTCTGGGAAATGGGCTCGAATTTAAAAGAGATCATTTTTGAACCCGTTATTAACAAATGACTTAATTAACCATGGGACTTTTCATTAAAATAGATTTATTGCAGCTGTCAGTTGGGGCATACATTATAAAATATTCAGACAGCCTATTGAAACAAAATGTTTTTATTTATATGATCAAGAAAATGTAATTTTGCTGTTAACCCTATACTTTTTTGAGAATATTGTATAACTTTCCTCTTAGATCTTCTTATGAAACCACTTGCAAACGATATAATTTAATAAAGTACTTTTGCCACTGGAAAAAATAGTGAAAGTAAAAAAGATCATTTTATCGAGGAGGAAAATAGATTGCTTTGAACTGGGACCCAGGAGTCACATGTTCCAATGCTCTCTAAAAGCTAAGAAGGAGCCGTCAGCGAGAAAAGCAGGATGGGTGTCAGATGAAAGATGATGACTGATTTGGAACTTAAATGTGAGGCGCACAATAGGGAGTGGTGAGGAGTGTGATGAAGAGGCTGCTGTTCCTCTCCAAAGGCTGCCACAGGGGAAACGAGAGCCCAGCATGGAGAGATACTGCCAGTTTTCCCGAAAAGCTAGAAAGCTATCATTAATATGAAATCCTCTATTTTTTAAGAATGGCCATTCATCCCATTTTAGAGTACTACATCAAACAAAACATACCTGCCCCAAAGACAAGTGCTTGCAATCTTCACAGCTGACTTTTGCTCAAAAGATCTAAATTCCTTATTACTCAGCTATTTAAAGAATGCATTTGAATCAGTTCTAATGAGGTGGATGAAACTGGAGCCTATTATACGAGTGAAGTAAGTCAGAAAGAAAAACACCAATACAGTATGCTGCTGCTGCAGCTGCTTCTAAGTCACTTCAGTCGTGTCCAACTCTGTGCGACCCCATAGACGGCAGCCCATTGGGCTCCGCCATCCTTGGGACTCTCCAGGCAAGAACACTGGAGTGGGTTGCCATTTCCTTCTCCAATGCATGAAAGTGAAAAGTGAAAGTGAAGTCACTCAGTTGTGTCTGACTCAGCGACCCCATGGACTGCAGCCTACCAGGCTCCTCCATCCATGGGCGTTTCCAGGCAAGAGTACTGGAGTGGGATGCCATTGCCTTCTCTGCCAATACAGTATACTAATGCATATATATGGAATTTAGAAAGAGGGTAATGATGACCTTATATGCGAGACAGCAAAAGAGACACAGATGTAAGGAACAGATTTTTGGACTCTGTGGGATAGGGTGAGGGTGGGATGATTTGAGAGAATAGCACTGAAACATGTATATTACCGTATGTGAAACAGATCGCCAGTCCAGGTTCGATGCATGAGGCAGGGTACTCAGGGCTGGTGCACTGGGATGACCCTGAGGGATGGGATGGGGAGGGAGGTTCAGGATGGGGAACACATATACACCCATGGCTGATTCATGTCTATGTATGGCAAAACCCACAACAATATTGTAAAGTAATTAGCCTCCAATTAAAATAAATAAATAATTTTTTTAAAAAGATCTAAATTCCTGCAGTTGACCCACTCATCTATCTCTCTCTCTCCCTCCCCCGCATGGAGCATCCTTTACACCAAAGAGGGGCTTTCTGAAACCACAGAGAGCTATGTCATTTCTGCCTTTCAGATCCTGTCACCTCTGTCAGATGCTATCTTGGCCGAGAAGACGGTCACTGTGCTGGACGAGAAGGTGACGATCACGGACCTTGGGGTCCAGCTGGTGACAGGACTGTCCCTCTCCCTGCAACTCAGCCCAGGGAGCAACAGAGCCATCTTCGCCACCGCAGTGGCTCAAGAACTTCTGCAAAGGCCCAAACAGGTGTGGGAGTGGGAATGGCACACTGTGGGGAGGGGGTCAAGGTCACACGACTGGGAGGGTCACACACCAGGGGGAAGTCCTATGTGTCTCGAAGCCACATGGGGGGGTTGGGTCACACACCGGTGGGTTTATTCATTGAGTGAGGTCCTGCCCCCAGCATGTCACACACACATCAAGTGAGGTCGCACACCAGCTGAGGTCACATAGCAGGTGAGGTTGCCCATCTGGTGGAGTCACCAGTTGCGGGAGGTCCCACAGAATGGGCTTGCACATTGGGTGTTCCTCAGTTGTTTTTTTTTTTTTTTTTTTTTTTATTGGACTATAGTTGACTTGCAATGTTGTGTTAGTTTCGAGGGTACAGAAGAGTTAATCAGCTATACATATACATATATCTACTCTTTAGTTTAGATTCTTTCCCATATAGCTCACTACAGAGTGCTGAGGAGGGTTCCTTGTGCTATACAGCAGGTCCTTGTTAGTCTTGAAAGGGGTTTGTGAAGGAGTGACTGCTCAGCCTCAGGCTTCCTACCCGCCTAAATGGAGACGCTGAACAACAAGATTGCCATGCGTGATGGGTTCTAGGCAGCAGGAGCCAGAGGAGCGCGATGCAGGCTCCACATCCCACTGGACATCGCATGTGCTATTTCTCCACATCACGATGGTCCTGGCGCTTCACCCCGCTGACCTCCCCGAGCAGTGGGGTGAAGGCGAGGGCAGGAAGAGACCCTAAGGAGGTGTCCAAACTCCTGTGAAGTCCCCGCCCCTCTATGATGGGGCCACAGGTCTGGGGGGTCAGAAGGAGATTGGAGGAGTTGCTTCCACATTTATTGTTTAGACTGCTGGTTACGTTGTACGTGGTGTTCTTTCTCTTTATTGGAAAACAGCATGTGCTAATAGAATGTGTGTGTGTGTGTGCCTGTACTGTGTGTGTTGTGTCTCCTGTGTGCTGTGCACATGCTGTGTGCATCGTGCAGCGCATGTTTGTGTGTTGATGCCACGGTTTCCAAACAAACAGGGCACTTGAAAATGTTACCTGATATCCTCCCTCACCAGAGGTGGAGAAACATTATTTCTTAGAGAGAACCTGGACTGTGACTCTCGGGAGCCTTGTTTACCAAACACTCAAGGAGAGCAGTCTCAGGCTGCTGAATCTCTGTGTCCCAGGAGCCAGACCATCCTCCCGAGGGGGTGCTGGAAGGCCTCCAGTCCTCGTAGGGAGTTTTCGGGCAATTTCCCTTGTCAATCAAGAGCCCTTTTCCCAGCAGCTCTATGCTCAGCAGGTGCGATACGACTTGGGCCCCCTGGTGCACCTGCTGAGGCTGTGACTATGTTCGGGCAGGAAGGTGGGCTAAGCCAGACCTTCCCCTGGAAGCACAGAGTCTTGCAGTTTCCCCAGCCCGTATCCATCACTGAATGCTCCTCCATCAGGTGTTAGCTAATTGCTTGCCCTTTCACTGTGGTCTCTGTGCACAAGGCTTTGGACTAGCACTTGAAAGTGGGTGAGCTTAGTAACGGATATGAATTCTTGCCAAAGGCAAACCTCCCTCTTCTCAGGGCACAATGCCAGCCAGGATGCAAATTCCAGGTAGCAAAGGAGAAATAACCTGAGGCTTCTTCCTGTCTTCCTGGGGCGATCTAATCAGATGATGGCCAGTGAGGAGTTAAGGAAGCGATAAAACACAGTTAGAATAAGTGTGACAAGGAGCTGAACCATTCCCCACATGCAGAGCAAGCCATGTGACCCTGAGGTTTGCTCCTTGCTTGGTTCGGATGGAGGTTGGCCTCTGCCTGCAACTTGGCTCTGACATTTCAGTGTCAAGAAACCCAGTGTGCATTTGACTTTCCTGCTGTGATTTCATGCAATCGGAAGACTCTAGTAGAGGACTTCCCTAATGATACAGTGGCTAAGATTTTGTGCTCCCAATGCAGGGGGCCAGGGTTTGACCTCTGATCAGGGAACTAGATCCCACATGCTGCAAGTAAGAAGTTCACATGCCCCAACTAAGACCCAGCACAGCTTAAAAAAAAATGACCCTGTAAACCAGGGTTATGCCCAGTGGCTCTTGCGCTGTCTCCTGGTGATGTTTTTCACCTAGCAGCCAGTCCAAGCCGGTGTCTAAAAAGGTCAGGATTTACCGACTGAGCAGAAGAGGGGGCAGAAGCCACCAGTCTCACGTGAGAAGCTTGCTTCTCACTTCCAAAGACCAGACACCACCAGGAAAACTTACTCCATTGTGGTCGGGGGTGCCTGGGTTTCAAGAAAGAGAAATCCACTCAAGCAAGTTGAAATAACACTGGATTTATTACAGGGTTAGCAAGGCTTTAGTGAAAGTGTTAGTCGCTCAGTTGTGTCTGATTCTTTGCAACTCCATGGACTGTATAACCTGCCAGGCTCCTCTGCCCATGGAATTCTTCAGGCAAGAACACTGGAGTGGGTAGCCATTCCCTTCTCCAGGGGATCTTCCCAACCCAGGGATCAAACCCAGGTCTCCCTGATTGCAGACATATCCCCCATGGTCTGAGCCACCAGGGAAGCCCAGCTATAAGAGCTTGGCGAAACAAGTTCAGCAGTCTCTCTCACATCCATTATCTCATTAGATAAATGCTGAGCCCAGACATTTGCTTGTACGCGGTCCATTGTAGTTGCTCCAAAGTGAGGCTTCATTCCAGTTTCATACAAACTCCCCCTCATCTGCCCACAACTAAGTGCTTCAGTCCTGTCTTTCTTATTTCAAACTGGAGAGGGAGATGCCGGCGGGCTCAGAGCTGCTGAGATGAATGGCTCTGTCCAGCCATTCTCCGGGTTAGGTCAGCTATGGCCAGGTGGGCAGGGGCATAAGCCTCTTGGGGCTGAGCACCCCTCTGGGCTTGGGATGCAGCAGCTTCTCTAGGAGACAGGAGGAAGCGGGGAGCAACGGGCCTGCCAGTTCCCTGTCAAGGCCAATGACATCTTCACTGAATTTGAAGGCATGGAGATTATCTCATCTCTTATGATCTCCCTGGTCAGACTAGTCCCGAGGAAATCAGATCTAAAGCAACAAAGTAAAAAGAAAAGAAGTTGAGATATACACAAACCTTGGCCCTGGCTACTCTTGGTCTCCCAGTTTCCCCCAGTGGGTGGGTTGGAGGATGGCTGGGAGTACAAAGATTCTCCCAATAGAGAGCTTCCTAACCTTAATCTTCACCCCAACCCCTCTCTCTGCCTGGACGGCATTACCCCTCACCTCCAAGCCAGGACTGTGTCTGCAAGCCAATACAAGCCTATCCTTAGATGTGTATGTGGCAGGACCCAAAACAACTAAAGTCTAAAGCCTCTGAGGCGCCTTGTGTAGATCAGGGGCTTTCATCTGTGTTGTGAGTAATGTTCAGAGACTGGGTATTAAAGCAACTTAAAAGTAATGTAATAAATATGTTTCATTTAAACGTGTAACACTTGTGAATGACCCACTAGCCAGTAAATCTCCTTTGACATGCAGTCTATTATTGTGCAGAAGTAGATCTTGCAGCAAAGTGGGGGGGGAGGGGTCTTTCTTTCAACACCTAGGGAAAGAAAGCAAATCTTATTAGGAGGTGTTTATTCCTGGTCGTGTTTCGTGGTTGTCATTTTACTGTTTTTTACTGTGGTTTTTCTTTAGGTTCTCTTGTCTTTACAAGAATTCATTCTATTTTATACCTTTTGTGTTTCTTACTTCTATACTGTGTAACAGGTTTCCCTTTGTTCTTGTAGCATTCTCTTTGCTACAGAGTGTCTTTGTGTGCAATGAGCTTTGGGACCCATTTTTTTAAACTTATTTTTTAATTGGAGTATAATTGCTTTACAATGCTAATGTTGTGTTAGTTTCCGCTGTACAACTACATGAATCGGCTATAAGTATACACATATTCCCTCCCTCTGGGACCACCCTCCACTCCATCCCGTCCCTCTAGGGCATCACAGAGCCCCGAGCTGAGCTCCCTGTGCTTCAGCTTCCTGCCAGCTGTCTGTGCTACTCGTGGTAGTGTGTATATGTGAACACTACTCTTTCAGTTTGTTCCATCCTCCCCTTCCCCCTCTGTGTCCATCTTTGATGAGCTTACTTATTCTTTTCAACAGGAAGCAGCCATCAGTTGCTGGGTCCAATTCAGTGACGGCTCCGTCACCCCCTTGGATATTTATGATGCAAAAGACTTCTCCCTGATGGCCACATCCCTGGATGAGAAGGTGGTCTCCATCCACCAAGACCCCAAATTCAAGTGGCCTATAATCACCGCTGAAGCTGAAGGACAGGGGGCCCTGGTGAAAGTCGAAATGGTCATTTGCGAATCGTGCCAGAAATCCAAGCGGAAGAGCGTGCTGGCTGTGGGGACAGCCAACATCAAAGTGAAGTTTGGCCAGAACGATGCCACCCCCAACACCAGTGACAGCAGACGCACAGGGGCAGGAGGGGCCCTGGATAATAACATCAGTGACAGAAGACCTAAAAAGCCCTTGCAAGAATGGGGGAGTCAGGAGGGAGACTACTACAGCAGTTCCTCCATGGGCCTCATGGAAGGCAGGGACTCCGCAACGGAGAGATCCACCTTCCGGAAGAACAGGGGCCAGGAAAGCCTTCGGGATGATGGCGGCCATTTGCAGACCATCTCCATCGACCTCACCAGCTTCCCAGCCCAGGTGGACCTGCCCAGAAGCCACGGGGAGACAGAGAATGACCCCCAGTCCTCCAAAGGGCTGAGCGACCTGGAGATCGGAATGTATGCCCTGCTGGGGGTCTTCTGCCTGGCCATTTTGGTTTTCCTCATCAATTGCGTGACCTTTGCATTAAAGTACAGGCACAAACAGGTCCCCTTCGAAGAACAGGAAGGGATGACTCACTCCCACGACTGGGTCGGCCTGAGCCACCGGACGGAACTGCTGGAGAGCCAGCTCCACTTTGCCTCCTCCCAAGAGGAGCAGATCACCGCCATCGACAGGGGCATGGATTTCGAAGAGAGTAAGTATCTGCTCTGCACAGACTCCCAAAAGAGCATCAACGGACAGCTGTTCAGATCTTCAGGACCCACCCTCGCGGATGGGAAAGATCAGAAAAGCGAGCCCCCAACGTCCCCTACCTCAAAAAGGAAAAGAGTCAAATTCACCACTTTCGCCACCCTCTCTCCAGAGGATGGCTGCCCCGCCGTGAACTCCCTAGCGGCCAGCAGCGAGGATACCGTGAACTGGGTCGGCCAGGATCTAGACCCTGGGGGAGGCCAAGAGTCACAGGGCTACAGGGAAGGATTACGTGAAGATGTGTAAACTGGGCATTCGCAGACATTGGTTCTCACTCACCTTTCGGCCTTTAACTCGGGGATTCGGGGCAATGGGGACCTGAAGTGGGGGGAATGAAAACACGGAGGGGGGGGGACTTCCCTGGAGGTCCAGTGGTTAGGACTCAACCCTTCCACTGTAGGGGGTGTGGGTTTGATCCCTAGTCGGGGAACTAAGGTCCCCCATGCCTCCAGGCGTGGCAAAAAAAAAAAAAAAAAGGACACGATCAGGCTGACACTATCCACAGAGCCCCAGAAAACGACCCTGGCTCCCCCAGGGAGGCCCCGAGTTGGAATCGATGTCCTTCCAGGGTCCGATGTCTCAGTCGATGAAAAGAGGTTTATCACGCATGGTGAGATTTTTTTTTCAACTTGGAAGAAAAATGAATTCTGAGTCACTGAGCTTCCAACAGCCTCCAGGAAAGAACTGTCCCTCTCTTGCTATCTCTCTTTCTTTCATCGAAGCAATTTGGATACAGCCAAAGCCACACGGCTGCAATATTCAATGCTGCGGACCACAGGAAAAAAAGGAGACTCAGGTTGGGCGGGATGGATGGGAGGAAGTGCGTCATGGAAACTCACCAGGCTGTGAGCCTGAGCAGAAGCGGAGTCTAGCGCCGCCTAGGGTCAGCTCTTGGGAAGTATGATTTCCAGTTATCTCCCAAAAGGCTGCTGCTGCTTAATCGGGTCAGGGTAAACCCCAGGATTATTGACGAACCAAGGCAATCGTTTACAAGGGGATGAAAGGGAGCAAGAGGGCAAACAGGTCACCAATACCTTTGTAACTAGATGTCAGGAACAAACACCCAGGAAACTACACCCTCTGAGCCATTCGGAGCATCCCTTTATTGGTAAACTAGGGATCCTGGGCATAGAGTTTCAATCAGGTTCAAAGAATCAGGCTTTTTTTTTTTTTAAAGCAAATTTACTCTGTTCACATTATTGGAATCGATGTCCTTCCAGGGTCCGATGTCTCAGTCGATGAAAAGAGGTTTATCACGCATGGTGAGATTTTTTTTTCAACTTGGAAGAAAAATGAATTCTGAGTCACTGAGCTTCCAACAGCCTCCAGGAAAGAACTGTCCCTGTCTTGCTATCTCTCTTTCTTTCATCGAAGCAATTTGGATACAGCCAAAGCCACACGGCTGCAATATTCAATGCTGTGGACCACAGGAGAAAAAGGAGACTCAGGTTGGGCGGGATGGATAGGAGGAAGTGCGTCATGGAAACTCACCAGGCTGTGAGCCCGAGCAGAAGCGGAGTCTAGCGCCGCCTAGGGTCAGCTCTTGGGAAGTATGATTTCCAGTTATCTCCCAAAAGGCTGCTGCTGCTTAATCGGGTCAGGGTAAACCCCAGGATTACTGACGAACCAAGGCAATCGTTTACAAGGGGGTGAAAGGGAGCAAGAGAGTAAACAGGTCACCAATACCTTTGTAACTAGATGTCAGGAACAAGCACCCAGGAAACTACACCCTCTGAGCCATTCGGAGCATCCCTTTATTGGTAAACTAGGGATCCTGGGCATAGAGTTTCAATCAGGTTCAAAGAATCAGGCTTTTTTTTTTTTTAAAGCAAATTTACTCTGTTCACATTTGTACCCTTCCTTGCATCGCCACCTTTGCAAAAGTCATTGATCCTTCGTGGGCAGTGGGGAGCCGTGTCACTGTTTGCTGAGTGTCTTCCACTGGGGCCTCTGTGTCCGTCACCAGGCAATAGGCTACACTGAAGCCCCATGGGGCCAACTTCACACATGTCTTGCTTTGAAAAGGCTAGTCTTTGGGAGTCAGCAGTGCTCACAAGGAATTCGGCACCCAAGGGTGCTCATTCTCCTGACTTCTCTGGAAAGAAGGGAGGGATGGTCTGTGATGGGACTTTCGACAGTCCCATCTGGTCTGCTGCCCAAGGCTGCTGAGATAAATCTGGGCATGCCCATAGGAGGGTACAGGGTGGGGAGACCTGAGATTCAGTGTGTGTGACGAGGGTCGGGCGGGAAATCTGGCCCCACCCACATGTAAGGGGAACATGAAGCTGCCGCTTCTTCACCTTGGAGAGAGAGAGGGACCCGTGGTACCTGCCTATGGGGCAGAGAGCTGGGTTGTTCGAGCATTAGGTTCTAAGGACAATTTCTCTTTCTCTGTCTCTCTGTCTCTGTGTCTCTCTGAACCTATCTCTCTGCTTCCTCTCTCTCTCTGTGTCTCGGTCTCTCTGTGCATATAATTGAATTCTCTTGAGATCAAGTGTGTAATTCCACCAGTTCATCCTCTCAACCTCAGCACTCTCCCTAAAACTAAGGTGCTGTCCATTTGCCCTAACTCTGAGAGTCCAGGAGCCATCAGCCACCTGCTCCTGTCCCCAGATTGACTTACATTGTCTGGCTGGGTGACTAAAGGGTCACCCCTTTTTCAGTGATAATCCTTTGCTTTCAGTAACCCACTCCTTTTCCTTTCAGCCTTTCCCTCGTTTCCATACCATCGTCAATGCCCGCTCTCCAATCCGTGTGCGTGCAGAATGTATTGTAGATTATACGAATGTAATATATATTTATAAACTTACCGACTGTAAATATAAAGTTTACCTTCTGCGGCTTATGGCTGTCCTTTGTCTTTCTACACACTCACACCACCCCCTCTGCCGCCCCAGAGGCTGGCATCCTCAGCAAATGACCCTCCAAAGCTGCGGCTTTGGGTAAATGAAAATGCAGATGGAAAGATCCCAGCAACAATCCAATTACACGCTTACATCGTGTAATGCCGCTCTCCGCATTGAGGCGATGTTGACACACGATGACAAAGTACGTTGTGTACTAAGCATCTCTCCTTCAGGACCTGAAAGGATTTGCAAATCAATCACACATGCAATTCTCTGCTAAAAGCCTGCTGACTGATGGCTGTAAGTGAGAACCACGGCAGGCAAGCGTGTATCCCAGCCTCCCTTTGGGCTAGAGTGAGGGAACGAACGGGCTCTGTCATCTCTTTGGATCGCTCATGTATGTTCAGAGGTCAATTTCCTGAAGGATATATATGCCCACGGTGACTGTGGGCTGGGTTTTTGTTTTTGTTTTAAGTTTGCTTTTTCAGGGAATTTCCTGGTGGCCCCATGGTTAGGAATCCACCTTCCAGTGCAGGGGACTTGGGGTCGGTAACTGCTAGGGGAACTAAGATCCCATGTGTCACAGGGCCACTAAGCCTATACACCACAACTACTGAACTCTTGCACCTCAACTAGAGCGAAGTGTGCCTGCCAGAGCAAAGATCCCAAGTGCCGCAACTAAGACCTCATGTAGCCAAATAAATAATTTTTTAAAGGTTGACTTTCAGATTCCTCTGATAATCAGTTGCAGTCCCAAGATGATTTCACAGAAAGAGAAGTTGCATGAAATCTCTGTCTTCATGCAAGCAATATCAAGTGATGTGTCGTTCTCTCAGCCAACTGGGTTTATTGAGCACCTACCAGTGCTACCAGTAGCACTTATGCTACTGGTTGTCGTTCAGTCGCTCAGTCATGTCCAGCTCTTTGCGACCCCGTGGACTGCAGCACTCCAGGCTTCCCTGTCCTTCACCATCTCCCAGAGCTTTCTCAAACTCGTGTCCATTGAGTTGGTGATGCCATCCAGCCATCTCATTCTCTGTCACCCCCTTCTCCTCCTGCTCTCAATCTTTCCCAGCATCAGGGTCTTTTCCAATGAGTCGGCTCTTCGCATTAGGTGGCCAAAGTTTTGGAGCTTCAACTTCAGCATCAGTCCTTCCAATGAATAGTCGAGGTGGATTTCCTTTAGGACTGACTGGTTTGATCTCCTTGCAGGCCAAGGATGAGTGGTAAATAGACCCATGCCTACTCTCAAAGACCTCTAGTGTGGGGTGGAGGAGATTAACAACAAACAATGTAATTTTCAGATCATCATACATTGTATAAAGGATAATAAAACAGGTTATGGTATAGAAAAAGACTGGGTCAATGCTTAAGACTTTGGCCATTGCACCTAAAAAAAAATCTGAATTTCTGTCTTCTCTCGAAAATTCAGACTCTGGTGAGATGGGTCTTAGAATCCACCGTGGCCCTAATTGGACATCCTGAATTTACTGCTGTGGCCTCCAGGCACCCCTGCAGGTCCCTCCACACTCAGATTGTCTCCCTGACCTAGAGGGAAAATTTCATTTGCCATCTGTTTCACCATTTTTCTTCTAATAAGGAAATATTTCTCCCCAGCTGTGTCTCTACCCAGAAGTGCTGAAAACAAAAATAAATGGAGGGAGCTGTGTGTTCTCTAGACAAAATTAGGAGAAGTATATTGTTATGTTAAAGAGAGTACCCTCGGTGTCTCGTAGGAAAATAGAGATTATTGTCTAAAGGGATCCTCAGCCTCAGAGGTCTAATGCCTGATGATCTAAAATGGAGCTGACATAATAATAAAAGTCAGTAAATGTTAATGCGCTTGACACATCCCAAAACCATCCCCACCCCTTCCATGGAAAAATGTCTTCCTCGCAACTGGTTCCTAGTGCCAAAAAGGCTGGGGACGGCTGGTTTAAAAAACACAGCTCACACAGTTCATAATGTGATCTGTGTGCCCAGAGTCGGAGAAAGAAATGCTATGAACACCTTAACGAATTGACTTTTCAACAGGGTTTCTTGGGGTGCGAATAAAATAAGGGATGCTGCGCAGTTTCTCCTAGCCTGACCTGCTTGCTCATTTCCACCCCTCGTGGGCACCCCCATCCCACCAAGTGGTGAGTTCCGACCCAGTAGACTTAGACCCCAAGCCCACAAAAACCAGGATCATCCGCGCCCCCTGGTGGACACCGTGGCTTCCTGCAGCGTTTAGTGCCCCAGAGTTGAGCAATCCATTCCCTGAACAGAGTTCCACACGCTCCGCGACCTGAACAACAGAAATGTGCTCCCAGTCTTGAGGCCAGAAGGCCGAGATCAGGTGTCCACAGGGTCGGTTCCTTCTGAGGCTCTACGGAGCTCTGATCCAGCCCCTCTCTGCCTCCTGGTGGTGGCTCTTGTCCTGCAGAGGCTTCACCCCATCTCTCCCTCCATGCTCCCATGGCGTTTTCCACATGATGTGCGTGTGTGTGTGTCCAAATTTCCTCGTTTTATTTTTTATTTGTATTTTCTCTCTTATAGGGAAGAGAACTGAAGGTCTGCATTCGGGGCTGCTTTGCGGGTTCTTTGGGCATCAGGGTTTTTTGTTTTGGCCACGAGGCACATGGGACCTTAGTTCCCTGAAAGTGAAAGCGCTGGTCGCTCAACCCTGTCCTACTTTTTGCCACACTGTGGGCTGTAGTCCGCCTCGTTTCTCTCTCCGTGGAATTCTCTAGGCAAGAATACTGGAGTGGGCTGCAGGCCCTCCTCCTAGGGATCTTCCCAACCCAGAGATCAAACCCGTGTCTCCTGCATCGCAAGCAGATTCTTTACCATCTGAGCCACCAGGGAATCCCCTTTAGTTCCCTGACCAAGATTCAAACCTGGAAGTGCAGAGTCTTAACCACTAAATTGCCAGGGAGGTCCCCAAAGTTCCCCTTCATGAATGAACACCAGGCAAGTTGGAGTTGAGCCCGCCCTGCTCCAGGAAGACTCATCTTAACCAACTATATCCACAAAGACCCTATTTCCAAACAAGGTCACATCTAATTACTGGGCAGTTAGGGCTTCAATGCATTAATGTGAGGGGCACAAATAAAGTCATAACACTGGCCTCTGGCCAGAGGTCTAAGGCAGCTAAACTCGTGAGCAGACTGAGAGCAATTGACTGCTCCATGGACCAACCAGGGCACTGGGCTTCCAGGAAACTGTCTTATTTTGAAAAGCCTCACCTCATCCTCAATTTCACACCCACTTTACAAATGAGGCTGTGCAAGGACACCCTGGGAGAGCAAGGGAACAGTTTATCTGTTTCCCTCTGGGGAAGCTCAGAACTGTGAATTAATTACCCCATGTGTCACTTCCCAAGACACAGTCATTAGCAGTCATTAGCGCCTCACACGGAGAAGGCAATGGCACCCCACTCCAGTACTCTTGCCTGGAAAATCCCATGGATGGAGGAGCCTGGAAGGCTGCAGTCCATGGGGTCGCTAAGAGTTAGACACGACTAAGCGATTTCACTTTCACTTTTCACTTTCATGCATTGGAGACGGAAATGGTAACCCACTCCAGTGTTCTTGCCTGGAGAATCCCAGGGACTGTGGAGCCTGATGGGCTGCCATCTATGGGGTTGCTAAGAGTCGGACACGACCAGGCAACTTCGCTTTCACTTTTCACTTTCATGCATTGGAGACGGAAATGGCAACCCACTCCAGTGTTCTTGCCTGGAGAATCCCAGGGACGGTGGAGCCTGATGGGCTGCCATCTACGGGGTTGCACAGAGTTGGACATAACTGAAGCGACTTAGCAGCAGCAGCAGCAGCTCCTCACTGGGGACCACCCCCCCTCTTTGCTGTGGCTGCAGCCATGGAGATTCTGGCAGAAATGTGGGTGAAGCAAGAATGTTCTGTCAGGGTGGACCAGCTCCTCAAACCCAGCCGTCATTGATGACCTGAAGGGTGATGGACAGGATTTGGAGCGAAGAGCATGGTATGGTCAGAGGTCCAGATGCAAGTTTGACCCCTACATGGCCCCCAAAGGCCTTCCTCTTAAGTTCTCTATGGTACACCTTGCCTACATTTGGCTCCAGTTGCTGTGTCTATCACAAGACATGGGGGAAAGTGCTGAGCTGTGTATCTAGCCTCCTGTAGATAAGAGAATTGAAAGGACTAAGGCTACATGTCCTCTAAGAGGTGTGCTTTTTTTCCTAGAGTGACCATCATTAAGTAGCACAAACAAGGAGTTTAAGACAACAGGAATGTATTTACTCCCCATTCTGGTGCCCAGAACCAAGGTGTTAATTGAACTGGT
Organism: Oreotragus oreotragus; assembly: GCA_006410675.1. Classification (NCBI taxonomy): domain Eukaryota; kingdom Metazoa; phylum Chordata; class Mammalia; order Artiodactyla; family Bovidae; genus Oreotragus; species Oreotragus oreotragus. Next base: position 57,114 of record SJYX01023860.1, on the reverse strand, counting down.
TCTTGGCTGTGAAAGAATCTGTCTCATGCTTCTGGGTTTTGGTGGTCACTAGCAATCTTTGGAATCCTTTAGCTCTTTCCAAAGATGGTCTTTCCAGATAAGGCTGCAGTCCCGGGTTCTGAGGGTTAGGATTTCAACATATCTTTTCAGGAAGACAATTCTACCCACTCCAGGGAGGAAGTAGTCCCCTTAGGAGGGAAGAAGTCCTTTTTTGATGTTTACTTTGGAGAAAATCTATGCAGCAAGTGATTTTAAACATTATTTTTTAACCAAACTTCAGGAAGAATAATAGGGGCAGTGGACAGAATTTATTTCTCCCTAGGACTGGACAACGGGCTTCCCGGGTGGCACTACTGGTAATGAATCTGCCTTCCAGGGCAGGAGACGCAGGTTTGATCCCTGGGTCAGGAAGATCTCCTGGAGAAGGAAATGTCACCCCATTCCAGCGTTCTTGCCTGGAAAGTTCCTTGGGCAGAGAAGCCTGGAAGGCTACATACAGTCCATGAAGCCTCAAAGAATTGTGTGTGACCAAGCACACGCAGTAAAGGACTGGACAAGCGGAGGTGAAGCGGGCTTCAGGAACGGTTGGACCCAGGCTTTTATCTCTTCCCCTCGCCTACTCTTGGCCCAGTCTTTGCTTATCTGACTTCAGGCTCAGGCAAAGCTCTTGCATACGGTGGCCTCCTCTGCTGCTGCTGCTGCTGCTAAGTCACTTCAGTCGTGTCCGACTCTGTGTGACCCCATAGACGGCAGCCCACCAGGCTCCCCCATCCCTGGGATTCTCCAGGCAAGAATACTGGAGTGGGTTGCCATTTCCTTCTCCAATGCATGAAAAAGAAAAGTGAAA
>SJYX01023860.1:20280-52953 GCA_006410675.1 Oreotragus oreotragus | reverse complement strand
CCAGTTATTATCCCATCTTACAGTCTTTGTATCTCCTAGACAGCTCTGGCTTTGTCCTTTCCAAGTATTTGCTTCTTTGTTTGCTATATGTGTTTCCTCATAGAAGATAAGATCCAGAAGAATAAGGATCTTGTCCTACCTGAATTCTGCTATGTACCCCATGACTAGAGCCATGCCTAGCGAGAGTCAGCAATCAGTAAACATTTACTTGGACAGTGGATGGATGGGTGGATGATTAGATGCTTGAATGGATAGATGAATGTTTGGATAGATGGATGAATACTTGGATAGATGGATGTCTGAAAGAATGGATGGATGTTTGGATGGATAGATGTTTGGATGATGAGTGAATGGATGAATGGATTGATGGATGGTTGAGTGAGTGATAGTTTGAATGGATGGATAGTTGGAAGATGGACGATTATAGGTTTGAATAGATGGACAAATGTTAAAATGGACGGATGGACAGATGGATGATTAGATTCTTGGATGGACTGATGAACGTTTGGGTGGATGGATGGATGTTTGGATGGATGATTGGATATTTGGATGGGTGAGTGAATGGATGGATGGATTGATGGTTGGTTGAGTGAGTGGATGTTTGGATGAATAAATACATGAATAGATGGATGATTAGATGCTTGAAAGGATAGACAAATGTTTGGATGTATGGACGGATGTTCGAATGAATGGATGAATGGGCAAGAGACAATGAATGGTTTGCAGAGCATGAATGACAAAAACACAGTCTGATAAATTAAGCTAGGCACCCAGTGGGAACCAGGAACTAAACTGCTGCCGGAGACTTTTTTAATACAGTGTAGATGTGTTTCCACTTGGATGTAACACCAACATCTTCCCCTGAGTCTGTAGATTTGGTCACTCTGGGGGCAACAAAAATAGTTAGATGCAACTCTTGCTCTCAAGAGGAGCTCAGAAGACAATACTCCTTGTCCTTTGTTTCTGTACAGACCTTGCTGGCTTGCCATCCAGGCCTAGACCTCTGCGAGTGAAGCATAGTAAGAACTGAAACATCCCCCCCTTTTCCCAGATCAGCCTCACTGTGTGCAGGTCTTTGAGTCTAAATCTCGCCAGTCATGCTGCATTCAATCAGAATTTTCAGAGTCTAGTGAGAAACAAATAGACATCTCTCTGGCCTTTTCACATCCTCCAGGAAAGGAAGGGGGTTACCTTCTTTGCATAGAGCCCCACATCTTTGGGCATGCTTGGACACCTGCTCAATACATTTCCCAACCTGCCTTGCAGTTCAGTTGGGTCTGCATGACTAGTAGTTCTGGCAACGACTGTGAACAGTGAACAGGTCGCTCCCAGCAGGGGCAGTCAGGAGCCAGGCTGAGTGACCTGTGCATGCTCTCCCTTATCCTGCCTCAGTGACTGGGAAGACACATGTTTGGGGACTTGTTCTTTATTAAAATATAGTTGACTTCTAATGTTAATTTGTGCTATACAGCAAAGTAATCCAGATATATATATACCTCTGCGAGTGAAGCATAGTAAGAACTGAAACATCCCCCCCTTTTCCCAGATCAGCCTCACTGTGTGCAGGTCTTTGAGTCTAAATCTCGCCAGTCATGCTGCATTCAATCAGAATTTTCAGAGTCTAGTGAGAAACAAATAGACATCTCTCTGGCCTTTTCACATCCTCCAGGAAAGGAAGGGGGTTACCTTCTTTGCATAGAGCCCCACATCTTTGGGCATGCTTGGACACCTGCTCAATACATTTCCCAACCTGCCTTGCAGTTCAGTTGGGTCTGCATGACTAGTAGTTCTGGCAACGACTGTGAACAGTGAACAGGTCGCTCCCAGCAGGGGCAGTCAGGAGCCAGGCTGAGTGACCTGTGCATGCTCTCCCTTATCCTGCCTCAGTGACTGGGAAGACACATGTTTGGGGACTTGTTCTTTATTAAAATATAGTTGACTTCTAATGTTAATTTGTGCTATACAGCAAAGTAATCCAGATATATATATCTATGTATATTCTGTTCCATGGTGGTTTATCACATGATATTGAGTACAGTTCCCTGTGCTCTACAGTAGGACCTTATTGTTTATCCATCCTATATACAGTAGTTGGCATCTGCTCACCCCGAACTCCCAATCCTTCCCTCTGCACCCTCACCCCTTGGCAACCACCAGCCTGATGTCTGTGGCCACGATTCTACTTGTTTCCTAGGTAGGTTCATCTGTCATATTTTAGATTCCACATATAAGTGGTGTTTGGGGAAGACACACGCTGATATGTAGCACCACCGGTTGGAGGGAGCCCAGGTCCCCAAGGACCCAGGGACACGTGAGAGGTTCATGGCCTTAGAGAGGATCGGGCCTCCCAGACCCTTCTGGACAAGAAAAGTCCTTTATTCTGTTTCACTGACGGCTGTTCTGGTTTATTTACAGCAGTACCTACTCTCACCTGATTAATGCGCTAGCCGTTCAGTAGAAGCTTCTTGGCTTATTGAGTGGCTGGATTCCGGGGAGCTGACCTTCCTGTAAAGATGGGAGTGCAGAGGGAGGGGCACCGGATTCATGCCAAACCAGGTTCTTTTTCTCCTTTGAGGGTCCACATGACTTGGATGCTCATGCTGGCTTGGCCTGAAGGAGCAGAACAAGCATAGCATCTTGAGAGGGACGAGGTCTCTCGAGGCCTAATTGGGCTTCTTATTACCAGCTTGAGGGAAATGACCGGGGACTTGCTTGCCGGTATCTTGTAGCTGGTGTGAACTAATTAGGAAGCTGAGAAAGGAGCGTCTCTGCTTTGCTCTGCCTGTGACAGCGTTGTTCAGCAGCCCAACCTTTCCCAAAGCCCTCTGTACTGGTTGATTGTCCCAGCTCTACTGATGGCCCTGATCCCAAGCTAATGTTTGACGCACACGTATCAGTGATACATGGGGACGTGGGTGCTACAGTTCTAAGAAGGCAAGTTCCGCTCAGCCATCCCTCCAAGCTCCTGTCCCAGCTTCTCAGACCCACCAAGCAGCTTAAGGTCAGGAAACAGCAGGAGGCAGCTTGGGTCCATCTCCCACTCCTATGAGCGGCGGATGTGGGCAGACAGACGTCCAGGCTTGGACCTCCATGTGGCCTCTTGCTGGGAGGAAAGCTGAGGTTGCCTTAAATCTCCTGTGTTCCGTGTGGATGTTTGTTTGTCTGTTTAAATGCACTTATCTGTGCCGGGTCTTAGTTGCAGCATGCAAGATCTTTAGGTATGGTATGTGAACTCTTATTTGCAGCATGTGGGATCTAGTTCCCTGACCAGGGACGGAACCCAGGCCCCTCCACTGGGAGTGCAAAGTCTTCGCTGAACCACCAGGGAAGCTCCCTCTTGCTGCTGGTTGAAGCGTTTCGTGCTGCTAAGATCAGATTCTGTAAGGTATCCAGGAACCGACACAAGCCAGCCTCAATGTATCACCTGCAATATGGAGAGAATGTCACCTGCTGAGTGCTACTTCTTTGCCTGCATCACTGCATCTTTGACAATATACCAGTGGTCCTGCCTGGAAGAGTCTCTGTGAACCCCATTCCTGCGCTTTCCTTAGTGGCCACTGCTGCTGTCTGAGGGACCACCCTTTTCATAACGGAGCCAGAGAAACTCTCACTTCCTGCTTACTGACCTCAGCTGACCCCATTTAGTTGATTGGAATCTATGCTTTCTGCTTATTTTTAGTTTTTTTATTTTAAAAAATTTTTTATTGAAATATAGTTGATTTATAAAGTTTCACACGGACAGAAAAAGTGATTCACTTAAAAAAATTTTTAATTGTATTTCTTAAAACTAGGATTTGGTTTTTTACATATATGTATATGTATATATGGGCTTCCCAGGCGGCTCAGGTGGTAAAGAATCTGCCTTCCTATGCAGGAGACCTGGGTTCCATCCCTGGGTTGGGAAGATCCCCTGGAGGAGGGCATGGCAACCCACTCCAGCATTCTTGCCTGGAGAATCCTCATGGACAGAGGAGCCCGGTGGGCTATAGTCCATGACATTACAAAGAGTCAGACATGATTGAGCAACTAAGCACAAGACACAATGTGTATGTGAATATGTGAATATTATACACATATGTTCCTTTTTAGATTCCTTTTCATTATGTTATTACAAGATATTGAGTATCCTATGCTATGCAGTATGTCCTTGTTGGTTGTCTAATTTATTCCATAGGGTCGCAAAGAGCTGGACATGACTGAGCAACTGAGCACTCACATGCATACAGTGTGTACCGTTAATCCCCTTATGTATCCCTCTCTCCCCACTTTCCCCTTCGATAACCATAAGTCCGTGTTCTATGTCTGTGAGTCTATATCTGTTTTATGGTGGTGGTGGTTTAGTCTCTACGTTGTGTTCAACTCTTAGTGACCCCATGGACTGTAAGCCCACCAGGCTCCTCTGTCCATGGGATTTCCCAGGCAAAAATACTGGAGTGGATTGCCATTTCCTTCTCCAGGGAATCTTCCCAACCCAGAAACTGAACTCGTGTCTCCCACATTGCAGGTGGTTTCTTTACCCCTGAGCCACCAGGGAAGCCATTTCTGTTTTATAAATATGTTCATTTGTAATCATTTTCTTAGATTCCACATATAAGCAATATCATATGAAACTTGGCTTTCCCTATCTGATGTCATTTAGTATGATCTAGGTTCATTCATGTAGCTACAAACGGTATCACTGCCTTCTTTTTTATGGCCATGTAATATTCCATTGTATATATGTACCACCATCTTCTTTATCCATGGACATTTAGGTTTTCTCCACATCTTGGCTATTGTAGATCATGCTGCTGGGAACATAGGGGTGGACATGTCTTTTCAGATTAGTATTCTCTCCAGTTACACGCCTTGCAGTGGGAGTGCTGGATCATAAGTAACTCTATTTTTAGCTTTTTAAAGAAACTCCATACTGTTCTCCATAGTGGCTGCACCAATTTCCACTCCCACCAGCAGTGTGGGAGGCTTCCTTTCTCTCCACTCCCTCTCCTGTGCTTCCTGTTCCATGATGCAAAGTTTTGCTGTAACAGGCAAGGCTGTCATGAGAAGACCACAGCTGCCCCATTAAGATGATTGGGGTGACCTTGTAAGGTTATCCATGACATCTTTGCCAAGTAGCAAGCTCTTCTTGATATGGATGCTGAAAGAGCTGTTAAAACAAGGACATCAATAGCCCTTGATGAAGGTGAGTGTCTTAAATGGGGCACGAGTATCCTTGGGGACCCTGCAAGGTAGCATCCTCTTTGACTGACCATGAGCCTGACACCAATTCTTTCACCCTTTGACCACTCTAGCCCCAGATATTTCAGGAGCAGAAGTTATAGAAGGTCATGGTCTGCAGCCAACCACCTATTTGAATCTTGCATCCATCTACCAAAACAGATACGGGTTTTTTCAGCCTTAGAACAGTGTGAGAGTGCTGCAGCCCAGGAAACCTGGGCCCTGGTGGAAGGGGAGTTTTGTAACTTCCCAGTAGATTGATGGTAGTCCTAGAAGATGAGATCCTTACTTTTCTTTTACCCTTTCTTTCCCCCCACCACCATTTTAGGAAAACATAGACCCAAGAATATCTATCAAATCACCAGGTTAAGTTTCATATCCCATTGATATTTCAAATTTTTCAAAATCTTCGTTGCTCTGAATGGAACCATCCATTTCCACTATTTGGGATGATTCTGGGCCCCCTCTGTTCTGAAGGGGCTAACTTCCTGGTCAACCTTGGCTGGTCCCCTGCCATCGCTTACTCTGGCATCCATGGCTGCCTCTGACATTATACCAGGCAGTTCTTGCTGCTCTTGGTGTGAATCTCTGTGTTCCCAAGAGCTGTTCTCCCAGACATGACTGTCACCTACCATTTACCACAAAGGAGAACTCGACACCTAGCCTGGAGGGGCCCCTGGGGCAGAACTCAGGCACTGACAAATGAGAAGATTTCTCAAATTGTACTTTTCTCCATGGATAAGTAAACAAAATCTCAATCCTCCCAGTTTAAAAAAGCCTCAAGGAATATGCAAAACTCAGTGTTCTCAAAAAAGGTGTTTGAACATAACTGTGGTTGGGAGAGAGACAGAGAGAGGAGAGAGCGAGAGAAAGCATGAGTTAAATAATGAGTCTATGGCTTGACTGCCTCCCCCATGGAAACAGAAACCAACTCACCATGCCAAGAAGAAAGGGTTCTAATGAGAACTGGGTGGGCCAAGATTCATCTTAGACAATCTCATTTGGAAGATCTGTGTCATTAGAAGCATTAGAAAGTCCACATTTCTCGGGGTTGTGTAATTAGACACAGCCCAAGGTGATAATGAGCATCTGTGGTTCAAACTCAGGAGATTTAGAGTAGGATAAATATGTCCAACTCTTTCTGACCCCATGGACTGTAACCCACCAGGCTCCTCTGTCCATGGGATTCCCCAGGCAAGACTACTGGAACGGATTGCCATTTCCTTCTCCAGGGGATCTTCCTGACCCAAGGATTGAATCCCGGTCTTCTGCATTGCAGGCAGATTCTTTACCAACTGAGCTGCGAGGGAAGTCCCTAAGCACAAGAATGGGATGATGAGACTCCCTCACTGCCTCTCTATGGCTAGACAGCTTATTCACAGCACAGGAGGCCTTGCTCTGCTTCTTCCCAACTTCTGAGATGCTTTCAAGTACATGAAGGCTTTGAAGAAAATTCCCAGTCTGTCTCCATGCCCCTCAAATCTCTGAGACAAAATCAATATGTGCAGTTAAAATGTTCCCTTTTTTTTTGGATGTGTAATTGGACAGACAAATAGCCTGAGCTGTAGGTGTCAATATATAGATCTTGGCAAGCAGGGTAATCTATTACCAGCAGCTATTAATCATCTTTTGCACTTGCCTGAGTGGATCTGAGATACTTCAAGTTGGAGGATGTGGATCATTTCAGATTCTAGTCTTGATGATCAGGCCCCCCCAAAAATCAAAGGAATTTTCTTGGAGTCACATGGCTAGGAAGTGGCAAAGCCAGTGGTTGAATCTCCTCTCTTGACTTCCTAACATGAATCACTGGTTAGGGCTACAATAGCATTCAACCCCATTTCTCACTGTGACTCCAAATTCCTTTGCGATTATCTTACTCCATTGTGGGCATTCTTTCTTTAAGACCCTTTTTAGTTTTATTTTATTATATCTTTTTTTAGTTTACTTATTTGGCTGCATCAGGTCTCAGTTGTGGCATACAGGATCTACATTACATTGTGTGGATCCTTCGTTGCAACACATAGACTCTCCAGCTGTGGTGTGAGGGCTTAGCTGCCCAGCAGCATGCATGATCTTAGGTCCCTGACCAGGAATCAAACCCATGTCCCCTGCATTGTAAGGCAGATTCGTAACCCTTAAACCACCAGGGAGGTCCCATTGTGTGCATTCTTGGTCAGACAGTATAGGGAGGTGGTGGATCTACCACAGTGGTCAGAGGTCACCTGGAGAGTTCTTGAGTGACCGCCCTCCTATCTCTACTGGGCACCCAGCCAGCAGGTGGGCTCAAAGTCTAAGCTTGGCTAACCAGGTACAAAAAGCAGAGGAACCAGAGATCAAATTGCCAACATCCGCTGGATCATCGAAAAAGCAAGAGAGTTCCAGAAAAACATCTATTTCTGCTTTATTGACTATGCCAAAGCCTTTGACTGTGTGGATCACAATAAACTGTGGAAAATTCTGAAAGAGATGGGAATACCAGACCACCTAACCTGCCTCTTGAGAAATCTGTATGCAGGTCAGGAAGCAACAGTTAGAACTGGACATGGACAACAGACTGGTTCCAAATAGGAAAAGGAGTACGTCAAGGCTGTATATTGTCACCCTGCTTGTTTAAATTATATGCAGACTACATCATGAGAAACGCTGGGCTGGAAGAAGCACAAGCTGGAATCAAGATTGCCGGGAGAAATGTCAATCACCTCAGATATTCAGATGACACCACCCTTATGGCAGAAAGTGAAGAAGAACTAAAGAGCCTCTTGATGAAAGTCAAAGAGGAGAGTGAAAAAGTTGGCTTAAAGCTCAACATTCAGAAAACTAAGATTATGGCATCTGGTCCCATCACTTCATGACAAATAGATGGAGAAACAGTGGAAACTGTCTGATTTTATTTTGGGGGGCTCCAAAATCACTGCAGATGGTGACTGCAGCCACAAAATGAAAAGACACTTACTCCTTGGAAAGAAAGTTATGACCAACCTAGACAGCATATTAAAAAGTAGAGACATTACTTTGCCAGCAAAGGTCTGTCTAGCCAAGGCTATGGTTTTTCCAGTGGTCAGGTATGGATGTGAGAGTTGGACTATAAAGAAAGCTGAGCCCCGAAGAACTGATGCTTTTGAACTGTGATGTTGGAGAAGACTCTTGAGAGTCCCTTGGACTGCAAGGAGATCCAACCAGTCCATCCTAAAGGAGATCAGTCCTGAATATTCATTGGAAGGACTGATGCTGAAGCTGAAACTCCAATACTTTGGCCACCTGATGTGAAGAGCTGACTCATTGGAAAAGACCCTGATGCTGGGAAAGATTGAAGGCAGGAGGAGAAGGGGGTGACAGAGAATAAGATGGTTGGATGGCATCACTGACTCAATGGACATGAGTTTGGGTAAGCTCCGGGAGGTGGTGATGGACAGGGAAGCCTGGCGTGCTGAGGTTCCTGGCGTCGCAAAGAGATGGACACGACTGAGTGACTGAAATGAACTGAACTGAACCAGGTAGATGCTAACTAGAGCAATTAACTCTCCAAAAAGTGACCGAAGGACAAAAGAAGCAAATGAAATTGCATCCACCCAATCTGGACCCACTCATCCAGTTTGTTCCTGCTAGGGAACATTTTTGTAGTTTCTACTTCCCAGTCTCCAAAGCTTTCCTGCTCCCTGCCTGTTTTCAGCCTCCCCAGTGATTCTGACAATTCTCAGTGGCCTTCCAGGAAATTATATTTTGCTTGTATTAATGAGCATGTCAGTTTCCTGCCTTCCATCAGACATCTTATCTTTAAAAACTGGTCTTTCTGTTATGCTTCCTGATAATAAAAAGGGCTTCTCTGTTCTCCCAGAATGACATCTGGTCCACAATCATTTGGGGATCTCTGATGCCCTACGCTTTAATAAAGTCCCATATTGTGGTACAAGCTAACTTGTAGGAAAAAGGAAATATTTATATAGAGACATTTACTACACCCTTTCTCAACTTCCACACGGTTGACGTTTTAAATGCTGGATGATACTTTATTGGGACTGGTGGTTCAGTGTTAAAGAATCTACCTGCCAATGCCGGAGATGCAAGTTCAATCCCTGGGTCAGGAAGATCCCCTGGAGGTGGGCATGGCAATCCACTCCAGTATTCGAGAATCCCATGGACAGAGGAGCCTGGCGGGCTACAGTCCATGGTGTCGCAAAGAGTCTGTTGTGACTGAGCGACTAAACAACAATAATTCCTTATTTGGGAGAGGGGGGTTCCTGTGTATCACAGGATATTTTACAGCATCTCTACCCATGAGATGTCAGCAGCAACCCCCTCTGTCATGTGATAGAATGTGTCTCAGGTATTCCCAGGTGCCAGTGGTCGGGGTGGGCAAAATTACTTCTGTATGAGAACCACCCGGTGCTGTGTGACCACCAGAGGGTCCTCATTCCAGCCTTCAGGGAGGAAAGGGAGAAACGAAAAGCAGTAGAGAGTGAGTGATCTCCTTTCAGAAGGACATGACCCCAACTTTGCTCACCTCCCTTCCACTCACATCCTGCTGGCCTGAACTTGTCTCAGGTCCACCCAGGGCTGCAAGGGATGCTGGGAAATGTCACCACCTGAGCTACCTTATGCCTGGCTCAAAGGTGGGAGATCCTTTTTCTAAAGGGGATATAGGAAGAATGGATTCTGGGGACAATGGGTAAGCTCTGCCCCAGGCCCTGAAAGGCCATCCCATGGGATTTCCCAGATGTGATATGAAGAAGGCACACAGAATCCAGTTTCCTTGGCTAGCTATGTGTAGAGATGATATATAGACATATATACATATATGTACATTTACACATATATAAACACATACACCTTTATGCACATTGATACATACATTTATACATGCATACATATCCACATACAGATACAGAAATGTTTATGCACACACATACATATATACACACATTTGTATACACATCTGGGTGTATACATATACACACAGTTTATATATATGCATTTCATTGTTCAGTTCAGTTCACTCATGTCCGATTCTTTGTGACCCCATGGACTGCAGGATGCCAAGCTTCCCTGTCCATCACCAACTGCTGGAGCTTTCTCAAACTCATGTCCACTGAATTGATGATGGCATCCAACCATCTTGTCCTCTGTTTTCCCCTTTTCCTCCTGCCTTCCAACATCAAGGTCTTTTCCAATAAGTTGATTCTTCTTATCAGGTGGTCAGAGTATTGGAACTTCAGCTGTTTCAGTATATATAAGCATGCTGCTGCTGCTGCTAAGTCACTTTAGTCGTGTCCGACTCTGTGCGACCCCATAGACCGCAGCCTACCAGGTTCCCCTGTCCGTGGGATTCTCCAGGCAAGAACACTGGAGTGGGTTGCCATTTCCTTCCCCAACGCATGAAAATGAAAAGTGAAAGTGAAGTCTCTCAGTCGTGTCTGGCTCTTCGCAACCCCATGGACTGCAGCCTACCAGGTTCCTCCATCCATGGGATTTTCCAGGCAAGAGTACTGAAGTGGGTTGCCATTGCCTTCTCCAATATATATAAGCATAAATACATATAAATATTATATGTAGGGTTAGCCATAAAGCTCATTTGTTTTTTCTCATAAGATCTTATGGAAAAGGACTTCCTTGGTGGTCCAATGGCTAAAAGTCTGCCTGCTAACGCAGAGGACATGGGTTCGATCCCTGGTCTGGGAGGTTCCCACATGCCAAGGGGCAACTAAGCCTGGCTACTGCAACTACAACTACTGAATCCGCGCACCTAGAGCCCATGATTTGCAACAAGAGACGCCACTGCAATGAGAAGCCCACACATTGCAATGAAGAGTAATTCCCACTAGCCACATCTAGAGATAGCCCGCATGCAGCAACAGAGACCCAGCGCAGCCATAAATGAATAAACAACTGGGAAAAAAAAAAAAAAAGATGTATTGCAGAAAACCCTAATGAACTTTTTGTGTAGCCCAACATATATATTCTCATTGGTGGGCTACAGTCTATGGGGTCGCAAAGAGTGGGATATGACTGAGAGACTAACACTTTTACTTTCTGCCACTCCCCTTCTGTGTAACTTTGTTTACTCCATCCCTTCTAATCCTCAATTATTTTATGTGGAAAATGGGGATAATGATTATATTGTACCTATAGATAGGATTGGGGATTCCCTGGCGGCTCAGAGGTTAAAGCATTTGCCTCCAATGCGGGAGACCCGGGTTCGATCCCTGGGTCGGGAAGATCCCCTGGAGAAGGAAATGGCAATCCACTCCAGTATACTTGCCTGGAGAATCCCATGGACAGAGAAGCCTAGTAGGTTACAGTCCACGGGGTCGCAAAGAGTCGGACACGACTGAGCGACTTCACCTCACCTCACCTCAATAGATAGGATTGGGGCTTCCCTAGTGGCTCAGTGGTAAAGAATCCGCCTGCCAATGCAAGAGATGTGGGTTTGATCCCTGGGTCAGAAAGATCCCCTGGAGAAGGAAATGATAACCCACTCCAGTATTCTTGCCTAAAGAATCCCTGACAGAGGCTCCATGGACAGAGGAGCCTGACAGGCTATAGTCCGTGCGGTTGCAAAGAGCTGAACATAACTTAGTGACTAAACAATACACAGATAGATAGGAAACATGAAGAAATAATGCACTTTGCCTGGCCATAGTCAGCCTCATAATCAGGACTTACCATGGTTGTAAATATCACTGGGTTCATCCTTCAAGGGTGATGAGGAGTGGATCACAGCATTGGACCACATCAGCAGTTCCTAAAATCCACCTGGAGAGCTTTTACAAAATATGACTTGAAAAATCTATGCCCTCTCTCCCAAGTAGTTTTGGGTTGATAAGGCTGGGTCCGGGCCGGGAATTTGTATTTTTAAAAGCTTCCCCAGTTGATTCTGATGTAAACCTCGTTTTAGTACTGGCTCCCACAAGGCAGAGATTTTTAATTCCAATTCTTTAACTTTGCTCTCTGCCCTTTTATCGTCATGCCAAAAATCCTAGCGTCAGTCCCTTTTGTAGCCATTAATAAGCATTTATGACTCAGCTTCCTTCCTCCTTCCAGTCCTGATCAATAGCATTCCTCTTAGCATTTGGCATTCACCTGCAAGCCTTGGGTGAGTTCCCAAGGTCAGAGATGGGCAAAGAATCCTCTCTTTCAACAGTAGCACTGGCTTGCAGGGCTGGAATCAGAATGCCCTGCAATACTGAGCCATTCAACCACGATCTGGTTTAATGCTGTCCTTAGTTCTGTGTGCCCGGCTGAGGGGAGAGGCACTCCATGGAACGCTGTCTGGAAGACTGATGCTGAATGCTGGTGGGGATGGATAGCAGAGGTTGGACGCAGAGAATGACCACTGCTGCTAGACACTGGTGCCTCTGATGATGAATTGGCCTCTAGGGACAGGTTTCAAGGAGAACTGTTTGGCATGGAGCCAGTGTGTGTGCATGCTCAGTCGTTCAATTGTATCCAACTCTTTGTGACCCCCATGGGCAGAGGAACCCACCAGGCTCCTTTGTCCGTGGGATTTTTCAGGCAAGAATACTGGAACCAGTTGCCGTTTCCTCCTCCAGGGGATCTTCGCAACCCCAGAGACTGAACCTGTGTATCCTGCATTGGCAAGTGGATTCTTGAGCCATCTGGGAAGCCCCTCCCTGCATGGAGTTATTTGGATACCTTACCAAACACTCCTTCCCCAAAAAGGACTCTCTCTTCAAGGGCCCCTTTTCTTGTTCATTCGCTAAGTCATATTCGTCTTTTGCAGCCCCATGGACTATAGCCCACCAAGCTCCTCTGTCCATGGGAGTTATTCTACAGCTGGATCTGAACTTTTGCACAAAGACAGATGGAGCCAGGATATTTCTCACTCAGCTCTTTGGAGTGACAAAATACTGGGGAACAATCAAAAGGGAACTGGCTGCAGAGTCCAAAGGGCACCTCTGGCTGTCTGGGTTATAACTAGCTTCTCAGGCCCCAAGTGTAACCAAGCAGGACCCCTGCGGCCTTCCTGAGGGTAGGGGGACAGGCCCTCCTCCGTATCTTCTGCTTTAGCTCCTCTCCAAAGTACCTAGATAACAGTATTTGATGCACATTTCCTGAATTGTTTTGCAGATGTGAAAACCTCTCACCAAATGGAAGATGTTAACTAGTTGACATTCATGAGCTCATAGTCTCAGCTCTCCTGGAGCCTAAGGACTGATCATGTCAACCCCTGTGACACCACCCTGCTGCTTTACCAGTCATAGAATTGTTGACAAGCTGATTATATATCCTGTGACCCCCCACCCCCACCCCCCTAACTTGGATTTTTAAAGCGCTTTGTCAAAACCCTTCGGGAACTTGGGATTTTTTAGGGCATGAGCCACCCGTCTCCTTGCATGGTCCTACAGTAAACATTTCTCTCCTCCAAGCTCTGTCATTTCAGTTTGCTTGGCCTCATTGTGTGTCAAGAACATGAACTTCTGCTAACAGTCAGTAGAGGCTTCCAAGGTCTTTTTTCAACCTGTGAGTGTCTCCAAGCTTCTGGGATAGTATATTCTAGTCATGTGATGCATTGATTGTAAAAAGGGGCTCCAATTCTTTTCCCCAGGTGCACACCACTTTCAATGCAACTTTGAAGCTCCTTCTATTAAGAGGTAGAGGGCTTCCTTGGTGGCTCAGTGGTGGAGAGTCTGCCTGCCAATGCAGGGGACATGGGTCCCCTGATCCAGGTGGATCCCACATGCTGCAGAGCGATTGGGCCCATGTGCCACGACTATTGGGCACTGCAGCTCCTGAGCCTTTGTGCCACAAGTGTTGAGGCCCGTGCACATCCTAGAACCCCTGCTCCACAGCAAGAGAAGCCACTGAAACATCACAGCTAGAGAGCAACCTCTGCTTAACTCAACTGGAGAAAAGTCTGCAACAGTCAAGACCCAGCACAGCCAAAAATAAATACATAAATATTTTTAAAAAAGAACAGAGCTTGTGGGAAGATTAAGGTTAAACAATTAGGATTTTAAAAAGATAAAAAAGAGGTAAAATATATTTCCAGTATATTTCCTCACCCTTCCAATTTGAGCTAGTCTTGTTACTTGCCTTAGCCCACAAAGTATAGTGGAAGTGATATTGTGCCCTTTCCACACCTAGGTCTCAAGAACCCTGCTCCTGCTCACTCCTTGGAACTTTCTGCCTCCACATCAATGAGCCAAGGGTAGCCTGCTGAGGAATGAGTCATATATAGCAGGAGAGGAAATGCAGTTGTCATGTCAAAACTCCAAACACCTGAGAGCCCAGCCAAAATCAGCAAAATTGATCTAACTGTTGACTCACCAACTGACATAGGAATATCAATAAGCCCAGCCAAGACCAGAAGAAATGTCCAGCCAATGCACAGACTCAGGAGCTAAAGAATGTTTGTTAATTTAAGCAATAAGATTTTTTGTGCTTGTATGTTACACAGCAATAGCTGACTGATACAGCTTGGTAAGACCATGGTGATTCCTTAATTGGTAGAGTCAGTGTGGCTTCCTCTTGCCACATAGAACCTATAGGTTTCATGGTCATAGAGAGTCCATAAGGTCTTCCTGGACATATGAAGACACCACAGGCTCCCAGGAACTCCTTTCCATCATCATTGAAATAGATGATGTCTCTGAGGAAAATGCTGGCCACAGGGCCACCACAGCCATGCAGGGGGTCTTGTCATTGTGAGTGGCTTTGGAGAAGCCAATCCAGGTGTTGGCTGAGCTGCTCACCCTCTGTTCACAAGCATGATGTCACTCTAGCAGGAATGGCACCCTATCTCACATCAGAGCCAGCTCCATTCAGTGGAGTTTAAATAAAGCATACTAAAAGGAATGAAGGGTGTCTTTACATAACATGAACAATTCTGTTGTTAAGCCAAACATGTAGCTATGAGGACTAGGTCACACTTAATTAAAATCTTTGTTCCTGGAGCAGTACATAAGAAACCAGTAACTCAACCCATACTTAGTTAAGTTGCTCAGTCGTGTCCGACTCTTTGCAACCCCATGGACTGTAGCCTACCAGGCTCCTCTGTCCAGGGGATTCTCCAGGCAAGAATCCTGGAGTGGGTTGCCATTTCCTTCAATTAACCTATGTCAAAAGGAGAAAGAATATACAATGGAAAAAGGACAACCTCTTTAACAAATGGTGCTGGGAAAAATGGACAGCTATATGCAAAAGAATAAAATTAGACTAATTTCTCACACAATATACAAAAATAAACACAAAACGTTTTGACTTAGATTATATATATATATATAATATATATATGTGGGCTTTTCTGGTGGTCTAGGTGGAATATAATCCACCTGCAGTGTGGGAAACCTGGGTTTAATCCTTGGGTTGGGAAGATTCCCTGGAGGAGGGGATAACAACCCACTACTGTATTCTTGCCTAGAGAATCTCCATGGATAGAGGAGCCTGGCAGGCTACAGTCCATGGGGTTGTGAAGAGTTGGACACAACTGAGTGAGAACAGCACAGCACATACATGCACACATGCGCACACACACACACACAATGAAATGCTGCTGCTGCTGCTGCTGCTAAGCCACTTCAGTCGCGTCCGACTCTGTGCGACCCCATAGATGGCAGCCCACCAGGCTCCCCCGTCCCTGGGATTCTCCAGGCAAGAACACTGGAGTGGGTTGCCATTTCCTTCTCCAGTGTATGAAAGTGAAAAGTGAAAGTGAAGTTGCTCAGTCATGTCCGACTTAGTGACCCCATGGACTGCAGCCCACCAGGCTCCTCCGTCCATGGGATTTTCCAGGCAAGAATACTGGAGTGGGGTGCCATTGCCTTCTCTGCAATGAAATGCTACTCAGCCATAAAAAAAAAGAATAAAATATTTCCCTTTGTGGCAATGTGGGTGAATCTAGAGGGTACTGTGCTGAACAAAATAAGTCAGAGAAAGACAAATACCACAGTCTCCCTTATATGTAGACTCTTAAAAACAAATCAAACAAAAATCAGATGCACAGAACCAGAGGACAAACAGAGGATTGCTAGAGAAGAGAGAGTAGGGAACAAAATAGGTGAAGGGGATTAAGAGGTACAAACCTCCATTCATATATTAAATAAGTCATGGGGATATACAGCATAAGGAATATGGTCAACAATATTGTAATAACTTTGTATAGCTACTCAGCCATAAAAAAAAAGAATAAAATATTTCCCTTTGTGGCAATGTGGGTGAATCTAGAGGGTACTGTGCTGAACAAAATAAGTCAGAGAAAGACAAATACCACAGTCTCCCTTATATGTAGACTCTTAAAAACAAATCAAACAAAAATCAGATGCACAGAACCAGAGGACAAACAGAGGATTGCTAGAGAAGAGAGAGTAGGGAACAAAATAGGTGAAGGGGATTAAGAGGTACAAACCTCCATTCATATATTAAATAAGTCATGGGGATATACAGCATAAGGAATATGGTCAACAATATTGTAATAACTTTGTATGAGGACAGATGGTTACTAGACTTATCACGGTGATCATTTAATAATTATGCAAATATATAATCATAGCACAGCACACCTGAAACATTTCAATGAAAAACTTAAAAGCAATAATAAATTGAAAAGAAAAAGAAACTAGTAAGTTTGTTCAAAAAGAACCAGAAGACCAAGGGGGATGTGGGAAGGACACTTCGTTTGTCTTCTTGACTTATTATTATCCTGCTGGAGACGCAGTAAAGCTGGTAGCTTAAGGTACGGGCTTGGAGCCAGAATCAGCTCAGTTCAGTCACTCAGTCGTGTCCAACTCTTTAGGACCCCATGAATCGCAGCACGCCAGGCCTCTCTGTCCATCACCAACTCCCAGAATTCACTCAGACTCACGTCCATCGAGTCGGTGATGCCATCCAGCCATATCCAGTCCTGCGGCCACTGCTGAGTTTTCCAAATTTGCTGGCATATTGAGTGCAGCACTTTCACAGCTTGGGCTCAAATTCTGAGTTCACTGGTGCACATCCCAGATAATAGAGTTTATAATTAGCAGGCCCACAATATGAAACAAGTCAGGCTGCCTCCAAAGCCTGTATTCTTAATCCTTGTTCTATAGATACATGTGGCATGTAGATATACACACACACACAGAGCAACTCAAGGTGACAATCCCAACTTACATCTGTGTATGTCTACTTAATACTCACTTTAATTCATTTTCTACTTTTGTTTTCAAGGCATTCAGCTCTCCCAATGAGGCCATAACTTCTCAGTAATTCAGCTGAGTTCACCTTAACTGAAAGCAATGCATGTTTCTTGTGGTTTATGTCTGTAGATGAAATGTCCTTGTGAAAAGTTATCATATTAATTACAGCTTCTCAATCTGTTAACAGTGTTAGGTTGGTGATAATGCACTTCAGATACCAAGGCTGAGCCCAAAACTCATTCAGCTTGGTCATTACCACAAGGTATAATAGAAGCAGATGAGTAGATCTGTCCATGGTGCTTGTCAACTTAATGGAAAATAAAAAAGAATAAAAATATGTACTTATCCAGATGCAAGACTTGGACTGTAATTGGGAGAAATTGAGAGTAATTGGATTATATTTGCAAATCTGCAAGATTAGAGGTTGGTCAAGCCAGAAAAGCTATACCTGGAGAAAAAGTAGCTAGGTAAAGTTTGCACACTTGCTAAGTCACCTCAGTCATGTCCAACTCTGTGCAGCCCTATGGACTGTAGCCCATCAGGTTCCTCTGTCCATGGGATTTTTCAGGCAATCATGCTGGATTGGGTTGCCATTTCCTCCTCTAGGGGATCTTCCTGACCCAGAGATTGAACCCAGTTTTCCTGTATAGCATGTGGACTCTTTACCACTAGTACCACCTGGGAAGCCCCCCAGGTAAAGCTTAAGTAATCCCACGAAGAACAGAAGCAGAAGCATGGGGTACAAGGGGGAAGGAGTAATTTGATGCATAAATCCTACACAAGCTACAACTTCTGCAGTCAATGCAAAAGATAAATCATTGCTGATGGATTCCAGAGGCCTGGGAGAGGTGATAATCAATAAAGCCTTCTCTTTCCCCAAGGGAAATAGTGGCAGTGGCATTCTGTCTGTCCAGCATGGCAGAAAGCCCCAAGGAAAGGTTTTCAAGCCTCTTATATCCCCAGCTGTGCTTCTCTGAAACTACCCCAAAACCATCTTTCCTGATTTCAAAGTCACACACACACACAAACCTGCTTGATACTTTATTTGTCTGCAGCATGCAGCTTGAGGGATCATAATTCCCTGAGGATCGAACCTATACCCTCTGCAGTGGGAGTGTGGCATCTTAACCACTGGACTGCCAGGGAAGTCCCCTCAAAGACAACTCTGAGCAAGCCACAGCTCCTAAATCACACATGCCGTTTTGAGTAAAATTTTAGGCCTTGTGCTATGCTGCCCACTAACAGTATAAAAACAACAAGTAACACATGTGCGAGATTGTGATGGAACTGAGGAATCTTAATTCTACAAGGTTTGAGAAGGACCAGGTACAGCAAATTCAGCCAAGACATAAACAGAGGGCACACAGCTGCCAGATAATTGCTAAATGCAGCAAAAACCACCTCCATTATATCCAAACTATAATATTTCTAGCCTACTGTGCTATGATAGTGAAGTAAGACATAGACAGGCTGCAGGTTAGGCATTTATAACCAGCTTGCTATTTGCTCTCCAGAATGGAAGTAACAACTGAAACAGGGTAAACAGCCAGGCTTTGCCTCCTGTGGACACTGTACAATAATGGTCATGGCAGGAATAGAGATGGGCTAAAGCTTGTCTGAGTAAAGGATCAAAAGGTCACATATTTCCCATCCTTGGGCCAAGGGAGACACTGTACATGTGCAGAAAGGCTCTGTGGGCGTCAAAAGGGAGAGGGCACCAACCCATAATATGTGATGCTAATATGTGATCCCAGAGGCCTCTGGGCTGGAATCCATCTTGAAAAGGTTGGACGGTTTTATCATTTGAGAGAAGCAACAAAATATCCTTAAAAAACAAGAGCTAGACCCAGACTCCCTGATTTCAATTTCTGGCCCTTCCACTTTCTACTTTGACGCACATAAGTGATTTTTTATCATCTCTCTGCTTTCATTTTCTAATCTTTAAAATGGGAAGAATAATAAATTTATTTAAAATATAATAGTGAGAATTGAGTTCATAGATACAAACTGCTTAGAACCACTTCTGACACATAGCACAAGTTTAATGAATTTGCGGCATATTATCTTCTTATCTTCAGCCTCAGGATGTTTTCAAAATACCTCATACCTCTTTTTCCCTCGAGACAAAAAAAAGGGGGGGGGGCCTGTTCTTCTAAGAAGCTTGTTGAAGAGAGTGGTTTTCTTGGTTGCAAGCAACAGAAAATGACCCATTATTAGAAGGATATCAGAGGCAGAGATTTAAAACCTGAGAAATGAGCAGGAACCAAGAGAACCAGCTACTGGAGACCACAGAAAAGGTGACAGAAGCCACTTATGTCCCAGCTATAGGACATATAGTGATCACCTCTATATGTGACCTTTATATGTCACAATATTGTGTGACCTCCTATATTCCCCGACTCCCTGAGTCAGAATTCTTGGGAAAGAGTGAGGTTGGCCAAGTCCAGGACACGTGCTGACCCCCTCACTGTCAGAGATGGAATCTCAGTCTTCCACAGTGAGGGCTTCCCTAAGGGAATCACCAACGTTGGACAATCAGAAGATGACAAAGGCCCCGCCCTAGTGGGAGCCGCTAATTTCTAAGCAGCGCTCCCTCGGACAGTGGAGGGAGTCCCACCAAGAGATCCAGAGAGTCCAAACCCTAGCAGTCCGGTGGTTAAGAATATACACTTCCATTGCAGGGACATGGATTTGATCCTTGGTTGGGGAAATAAGATCCCACATGCTGGGTGGTGCAGTCAAAAAACAGATAAATAAAAATAAATTTAAGTAAACATCTTAAAAAAAAAACAGAGTCAGGGACAGAGAGGATAGACTTACAGGTGGCAAAAATGGGGAGGAGAAGGAAGGATTGGGAGTTTGGGGGTTAGCAGATGCAACCTAGCATGTATAGGATGAATAAACAACNAGAACCCATGCAGCAACATGGATAGACCTAGGGATGATCATAATAAGCCAAGTAAGTGAGAGAAGACAAATACCATTTATACCATGTGTTTGCAGAATCTGAAATACAATACAAATGAACTTATCTACGAAACAGAAACAGAGTCAGGGACAGAGAGGATAGACTTACAGGTGGCAAAAGTGGGGAGGAGAAGGAAGGATTGGGAGTTTGGGGGTTAGCAGATGCAACCTAGCATGTATAGGATGAATAAACAACGAGGTCCTGCTGCACAGCACAGGGAACTATATTTAACATCTGTGATAAGTCAGAATTGAAAAGGCTATGAAAGGGAACATGTATATATGTACTGGGGGCTTCCCGGTGGCTCAGTGGTAAAGAATCGGCCTGCCAAGCAGGAGGTGCAGGTCTGATTCCTGGATTGGGAAGATCCCCTGGAGAAGGAATCAGCAACCTGCTTCAGTATTCTTGCCTGGGAAATCCCATGGACAGAGGAGCCTGGTGGGCTACAGTCCATGGTGTTGCAAAAGAGTCAGACGTGACTAGCGATTAAACACTACCACTAACAACAAATGTATAATGGAGTCACTTTGTTGTACATCATTATAATCAACTAGACTTCAACAGAATTAAAAATACTACTAATAAAAAAAACTCAAGAACCCATCTAGGTTTTTTGATGGAAGCCAAAGCAAACACTGTTTGTAGACAGCTCAAAAGGGCTGTCATTCTCCTTCTCCCCTCCCTTCCTACCTCTTCCCAATTACCAGGCTCAAAGAATTACTGAAATTAAATATAGCAATTGAAGCTGCCTATTGTGTCCTGGTATGTAATACATTACAGTGACGCCTTCAGACTCAGCCATCCATCTGAATCCCCTCTGATGTGTGTTTCATACAGTGGTTATTGTTGTGAAAGGAGACCCAGGAATGAGCTCTTGCATTATTCACCTCATTTATTTTGATACAATATTTGGAGCTACTTCATTAAATTTGCTTAGAGTGTCCTGTCATTTTCCCCTCTGCCAGTGTCTGTTTCACACAGATAATATGACACACAGAGACTGAAAAAAGTTTCCTTGGAAGGGAATAGAAATTATTTAACATGATTTATAGATTGGCGTGAACGTTTTTCTTTTTTCCCCTCAAAGGCTCCAAAGAGCGTGAAACATTTCATTAGTGAACATTTTTGTGATTTGGCTTCTAAATGGCTGAGCCAATTAAGCTGTTGTTCTTCAAGATGAAGAGAGACCCTGTTTTGGCATTGTTTAGTCTTTTTTTTTATTTTGGAGGGGAAGGTTTCTCCAGGTGAAGCTAACTCTGACAGCAGAGATGCTAAACAGGCAGTAATGTGTGTGCAGTTTTAACTTTTATCCATGTGAGAGACAGAAATCTTTCAGTTCTAGGCTATCTCGCTGATCAGTCTAAAGAAACAGAATCTGAGTAGCCAACTCATTCAGAAAGTGTTGCTTTTCTACAGTTAATGACTGTCAATTGTTGCTAAGAGATGCTAGGTGAACAGGATTTTATGAAACTTGTTGAGGTCGATTGGATCTAAAGGTCCCTTGACCCAGTTTCACAGTGGGAATCCTGAGACCCCTGGTAAAACAACAAGACTGATTTAAGAAGATGAGTCGAAAGGAAGGAATGTCAGAATTCCTAACCCAATGCTCATCTCTTTAGGCACACTGGCTCCAAAATTACCCAGAGATGAATATACAGAAAAGGAAGACGATACAAATAAGAAACCAGTGTGTGTTTATTTTTCCTTCTCCAGCTTTCAGGAGAGGGAAAAACTTCTATAAGAATATACTTGTGTGCCTGCAGTGGAGCTGGTGTTCACTGCTGCGCCCCTGCAAGGCTGTCCCACATCCACTCTGATTGGTCAGGGTCCGCACTACTCATTAAGTATTTTGAATACAGTCACTGCATTTATCGAGAGGACCAGTTTAAAAAGGAAGGCATAGTGAAAAGATGCTCAACATCGCCAATTACTGCTGCTGCTGCTGCTGCTAAGTCGCTTCAGTCGTGTCCGACTCTGTGCGACCCCATAGATGGCAGCCCACCAGGCTCCCCCGTCCCTGAGATTCTCCAGGCAAGAATACTGGAGTGGGTTGCCATTTCCTTCTCCAACGCATGAAAGTGAAAAGTGAAAGTGAAGTCGCTCAGTCATGTCCGACTCTTAGCGACCCCCATGGACTGCAGCCCACCAGGATCCTCCTTTCATGGGATTTTCCACTGGGGTGGGGTGCCATTGCCTTCTCCCTCGCCAATTACTAGAGCAACACAAATCAAAACTCCAGTGAGGTATCATCTCACAGTGGTCAGAATGGTCATCAACAAAATGTCTACAAATTACCAATGCTGGAGAGGGCGTAAAAAAACAGGAACCCTCCCACACTGTTGGTGGGAATGTAAGTTGGTGCAGCCACTATGGAGAACAGTATGGAGGCTCCTTAAAAAAACTAAAAATGAAATTACCATAGAATCCAACAATCCCACTCCTGGACATATACCCAGACATGATCATAATTCAAAAAGATGCATGTACTCTCAATGTTTACAGCAGCACTATTCACAATAGTCAAGACATGGAAACAACCCAAATGCCCATCGACAGATGAATGAAGAAAGATGTGTTACACATAAATGTTGGAATACTAAAAATGAATGAAATAATGCCATTTGCAGCAATATGGATGCAACTAGAGGTCACCATGCTAAGTGAAATAAGTCAGAGAAAGACAAATACCATATTTCACTTATATGTGGAATCTAAAATATGGCACAAATGAACTTATCTCTGAAATAGAATCATGGACATAGAGAACAGACTTGTAGTAGCCAAGCAGGCAGGGAGGGAGGACTGGGAGTTTAAGGTTAGTAGATGCAATCTATTATATATAGAATGGATAAACTGCAAGGTCCTACTATATAGCACAGGGAACTATATCCAGTCTCCTGGGATAAACCATAATGGGAAAGGATATTATTTTTAAAAGAATATATACTATGGGTGTGTAACCGAGTTACTTTGCTCTACAGCAGAAATTAACACAACATTGTACATCAACTATACTTCAATAAAAAAATAAATGTGAAAGATGGCATCTTACAATGTCTTATGTAGTATTTAACTTTTTCCTAGTTATATAATACCTTACTGTACTATTTATTCCAAAATGATTTGACGTTTAGTGAGAAATTGAGGAAAAGAAACATATAAGATTATTCCTTAAGAAAAGAAGTTAAAGGCAGTTTCTCTAATGCAAGTAAAACTTGAATTAAGCAATAGTAAGTAAGTAAAGTCACTCAGTCGTGTCCGACTCTTTGTGACCCCGTGGACTGCAGCCCACCAAGCTCCTCAGTCCATGGGATTCTCCAAGCAAGAATACTGGAGTGGGTTGCCATTTCCTTCTATCTAGATGTTCACATTTTTAGGTTCAGTTCACATTAATAAGAACATTAAATAAAGAGATTCTTTGGTCACATAAAAGAGCTGATTTTTGCTATCCTTTCTCCCCAAGAATCAATGTTGTCGTTTACAGTAATTTATTGCCTTTTCTTTGGCAATGTCTGCTCATAATATAACAGATATAGAGGGATTTCCCTAGTGTTCCAGTGCTTAAAAATCTGCCTTGCAATGCAGGGGATATGGATTTTATTTCTGATTGGGGAACTAAGACCCCACTTGTCTCAGAACAACCAAGTGAAAGAAAGTAAAGTCGCTCAGTCATGTCCAATTCTTTGTGACCCCATGGACTGTAGTCTACCAGGCTTCTCCATCCATGGGATTCTCCAGGCAAGAATACTGGAGTGGGTTACCATTTCCTTCTCCAGGGGATCTTCCTGACCCAGGGATCGAACCCGGGTCTCCTTCATTAGAGGGAGTCACTTTAACTTCTGAGCCTGATTTCCCATTTCAAAGAAATCTATTATTATCTTTTAAAATTTTTATTAATTTTACTTTTATTTAATATTGTGGCAGAAAGCAAAAAACTAAAAAGCCTCTTGATGAAAGTGAAAAAGGACAGTGAAAAAGTTGGCTTAAAACTCAATATTCAGAAAACTAAGATCATGGCATCTGGTCCTATCATTACATGGCAAATAGATGAGGAAACAATGGAAACAGTGACAGACTTTATTTTGGGGGGGGGTTCCAAAATCACTGCAGATGGTGACTGCAGCCATGAAATTAAAAGATGCTTATTCCTCAGAAGAAAAGTTATGACCAACCTAGACAGCATATTAAAAAGCAGAGACATTACTTTGCTGACAAAGGTCCATCTAGTCAAAGCTATGGTTTTTCCAGTAGTCATGGATGGATGTGAGAGTTGGACTACAAGGAAAGCTGAGCACTGAAGAATGATGCTTTTGAACTGTGGTGTTGGAGAAGACTCTTGAGAGTCCCTTGGACAGCAAGGAGATCCAAGCAGTCCATCCTAAAGGAAATCAGTCCTGGGTGTTCATTGGAAGGACAGATGCTGAAGCTGAAGAACCTGATGGCCACCTGATGTGAAGAACCAACTCATTTGAAAAGGCCTTGATGCTTGGAAAGATTGAAGGTGGGAGGAGAAGGGGATGACAGAGGATGAGATGGTTGGATGGCATCAGCAACTCAATGGACATGAGCTTGAGTAGGGTCTGGTAGTTGGAGATGGACAGGGAAGCCTGGTGTGCTGCAGTCCATGGGGTCGCAAAGAGTTGGACACGACTGAGCGACTGAACTGAACTGAACTGAACCAAGGATATAACAGCCATCGGTGACTTTAAGCCTCCAAATGTGACTGGGGCTCCCAGAAGGGAACACAATGCCTGAGAGCCAGCAGATGCCGTCACCTCCCTACAGTGATTGCTGAAGAGCCCTGGGAGATGTGAGGGGGAAAAAAAAAAAATGCAAACAGGATTTGGCCCCAGATAGCTGAGGTGCATATGAAAGGAATGAATTCTGCCGGGAGCCAGCACAGGAGATCCCACCCATGACAAGGTTATGCAGAGAGACCTGATGGGCAAGGCGAGTCAGGTCTCAAGGGGTCCTCTGCCTGAACATCTACCCCGAAACCAAAATCTGTCTGTTTACTGTCTGCTATACTACACTCTTCTGACATTACAGGGGGCTTTCCCCGACCACCTTTCTCTGGAAAAAGTTAACTTAGAGCTCCAACTGGTCTCCTGCATATGAAAGGAATGTTTCAGCTCAAATCGCTCTGATGGCTCTCTAACTTGCCTGACAGGTTCCCCTGGACTTTTACAACTTGTGATTGTTTACAGCCCCCCAGCTGTGAGAGGCATGAAGCTTAAAACATCTTAAAGATATAGAGCCTTTTAGAGCTAAGAATTAGTTTGGTGAAGAGTTTCATTGTTGAGTTAATGTTTACCGCCAGGCCTCCATATCCTTTATCTTTTAGGCACCTGAAGGATATTAATCAATGCAATTGGGATATAGAAAAAGGAATATAGTAGTTTTGATGTTAGCAACACTAGAATTTTGAGTTAATTAATTTTCTCTTTGTTATAAATCACTGTACTCCTCTTTCTTGGTTATAAATTGTCGTGTCCTTGCTATGTAAGAATGTAATTTTATTTAGTGCTTTCTGAGAGTGGCACCAGATTTTGGAAAAGAACAACACTATTAAGGCAGATAAGTTTTCTGGTTGACAGACCCTTATCAGGAAAAGGCCATAAAATGCTAATAGGCCTTCTGGCCAGAAGATGATGTAATTCACCTAAGACTTGTGTATACAGCTAGGTATGCAGAGAGAAAGCCTGGTCTCGATAACAGTCAGGGCTGCTGACATGCATAACTTTGTATAATCCATTGATCTCTATGTACAACCAAAAGTATAAAAAGCTTTCCCAAACAATAAAGGATGGACCAGTCACTGGAAAGACTGGTTTCCCCATGTGGTCTTTTCTCCTTCTCTTCTTTTCTGGCTGAATTCCCATCTGGGGTTTGGAGGCTGACCATGTCTATTTACTTGCCATGGCTTCTAAGACCCATGCGAGAGGTAGCTCAAGGCGGGGCACCCTCTGCTATTCAAGTGGGCACTGGTGGCCTACATAGATGGTGCAAATCTCTTGTCTTGAGGTTTTATTAGCTTTGCTATTCAAGTGGGCACCGGTGGCCTACATAGATGGTGCAAATCTCTTGTCTCGAGGTTTTATTAGCTTTCCAAGTAAACAAAGTTATTCAGCATCTTTTCTCCACTAATTTTCCTACTACACTATTCTTTCCTAATCTTTATAGTTCTAATTAAATAATTCTTTCTAAGACGCCAACTCTGTCTCCCCTTCGAATTACCCTGGATCCACTGGGGCTGGATCCCGGCAAATTCAGTGAGCCCAGACAGTTGCATCTTCCCATACACAAAAGAGCGTTAAACTCCTTACTTGGTATCTAGGTTTTCTTACTACTTAACAATAATCTTTGATGTTCAGACTGCCTGCCCCGCTTTGTTGCAAGCAAGTATAGAGCATGACTCCCCCTCCTGCCTCCTGAGCAGTTTTCTCAGAGCTACTGAGATGCTATCTCCAGGGCTTCAAGTACTAAACATTCCCATCAAATAAAATAGCTCTCTACTTACAGGTTGTGACTGATTTTTCAGTCGACACAGAGTATTGAGTAGAGTACTCTGTGCTCTAGACTAGGTCCCTGTTGATTATTTTATTTAGAGTAGTGTGTATCTGTTAATCCTAAACTCCTAATTTATCCCTCCCCCCAATTTTCTATTTTGTAAGATATCCCATTGCTGCTGCTGCTGCTGCTAGGTTGCTTCAGTAGTGTCCGACTCTGTGCGACCCCATAGACAGCAGCCCAGCAGGCTCCCCCATCCCTGGGATTCTCCAGGCAAGAATACTGGAGTGGGTTGCCATTTCCTTCTCCAATGCATGAAAGAGAAAAGTGAAAGTGAAGTCGCTCAGTCTGTCTGACTGTTAGCGACCCCATGGACTGCAGCCCACCAGGCTACTCCGTCCATTGGATTTTCCAGGCAAGAGTACTGGGGTGGGGTGCCATTGCCTTCCCCAAGATACCCCATTACCTTCTAATAAAGGCTATTTATCTTTAACTCAGTCAAAATCATATAAGATAGGTATACTTGTACGTATAACTGAACCGCTTTGCTGTATACCTGAAACTAACATAACATTGTAAATCAACTATTCACCCAATAAGGGGCTTCCCAGGTGGCTCAGTGGTAGAGAATCTGCCTCCCAATACAGGAGATGCAGGGGACACAGGTTCAATCCTTGGGTGGGGAAGACCCCCTGGAGGAGGAAATGGCAACCCACTCTGATATTCTTGCCTGGAAAATCCCATGGACAGAGGAGCCTGATGGGCTACAGCCCTTGGGGTCACAAGCGTCAGACATGACTTAGCAACTGAGCACACACACATACTCCAATAGCAAAAAATAAAAGCTGACCTGGTGGGGAAAAATTAGTCAAAATCATTTTCTGTTACAACAAAAGAATGTTGGATTCTAACAGGAAAGAGTCACTTTTGACTCTTCATACTAGACCTGTGTTTTTGGCCACATTTATTACAATCAGACATTATGGCCTGTCTCAGAGAATCTTGCCCCTCTGCCTGCGTGCTTGCTGTGCTTCATCACACAGTCATGTCCAACTCTTTGTGACCCTATGGAATGTAGCCTGCCAGGCTTCTCTGTCCTTGGGGATTCTCCAGGCAAGAGTACTGGAGTGGGCTGCCACGCCCTCCTCCAGGGGATCTTCCTGACCCAGGGATCGAACCCAGGTCTCCTGCATTGCAGGCAGATTCTTTACTGTCTGAGCCACTCAAGCTAAAGCCTTTTTTCAGAATCCTGTCCACCTGTAGATGGCAGAAAGGAAGAAATTAACACATCTCCCTGCCTGAAGCTTGCCATTCTAGGAGGTACTTGCAAGACTAAATGACCTTTTTACTTTGCTTCCTCACCTCCCTCTATCTCTGATACATAAAGGAACCTGGCATCCAGACCCCCACAAAAGGGTTATTTTGAGACATCAATATGCCATATTCTTGGTCAGCTGTGTTTCCAAATAAAGTCATAGTCCTTGCCTCAACACCTGGTCTCTCAGATTCATTGGTCTCTCATGGGGCAAGCAGAGTGAGCTTGGACTCAGTAACAAATGAACCCCAAATGATGAGTCTCCTAATCTACTGCTAAATCACTTCAGTCGTGTCTGACTCTGTGCGACCCCATAGACGGCAGCCCACCAGGCTCCCCCGTCCCTGGGATTCTCCAGGCAAGAACACTGGAGTGGGTTGCCATTTCCTTCTCCAGTGCATGAAAGTGAAAAGTGAAAGTGAAGTCGCTCAGTCGTGTCTGACCCTCAGCGACCCCATAGACTACAGCCTTCCAGGCTCCTCTGTCCATGGGATTTTCCAGGCAAGAGTACTGGAGTGGGGTGCCATTGCCTTCTCCCCCTAATCTACTAGTGATGATATAAATCAATCCATGAGGTTGTAACAAGGAGTCATATTCCACAAATGGAATTAGTTCTCTGTAGGGATGCCTCCCTGAAGCAAATCTTCCTGAAAATACAGCTTGGAGACAAGTTATGGATGAGATTAAAATGCCTCTTGATTTGTCATCAGGAAGCATCAACTAGGGAGAAATTCTGTAACTGTGAGACTCTTAAGATGTTATAAAAAGTCTGTTGAAAATAAAATATTTACTGTTACTAGTGTGTACCTCAAGAGAAGATCTTTGCCGCATCCTGCAGGATCTTTCACTGCCATGCATGGATTCTCTAGTTGCAATGCAGGGGCTCCAGAGCAGACAAGCTCAGTAGCTGCCATGCACAGGCTTAGTTGCTCTGGGGCATATGGGATCATAATTCCCTGACCGGAGGTGGAACCTGTGTTCCCTGCATTGCGAGGCAGATTCTTCATCACTGGACCATCTAGGAAGTTCCAGGAAAGAGTTTTATCCGCTCCAGAGAAAGCATCTTACCAATCAATGCTTTATCCTGAGATCCCTGGAAAGACATAACATATCCTAATTATGCCAACAAACTATAGCCATTAGCCCTTAATAAAAGAACAAGCACGTGTGGGGCCATTCTTCCTGTCCCCTTTTCATTGAATGGGGAGAAATGTGTTCAACTCTGGCACTTTCATACAGCCCCTGGCACCAGCAACCCTAGCATAACATTCTGCAGCAACATGCATTTCCAGGGTGACAGCGTGGAAAGCTTCCTAACCACCAGCAGCCAGACCACTTTTTCACCCTACTTGCTCCGTGGACCACTCCTGTGTCAGAAGAGACCCTACCTGAGTTATGGAAGGGCTGATAAGTCTCCTTTACTCAGAAAGGCCACTTGATTATTGGTTTTTAGAGGCTGGTTTGTCCAAGCTGTGTGCAGAGCCTTAGGGGGAGGGAGAGGGTGGGGGCTGGACATTAGGGATGGGGTTCTTTATTATTTGCTGATTTGAACCATTTGAATGGGTGGTGGGTCCTGCCCAGAGATGATAATTGGGAGCAACAGGGCCTCTCCCAGAGCATCTGATTATTAACTTTGTCCAGCAGTCAGACCCATGTGTGTCTCTGACCTTCAGCTGCAGGCTGAGCTAGATGGTGGGATGCTGCCCCCTTACCAGCAGTGAAACTCCCCAACATCTGAGCTCTGGAAGGAGGCTACAGTTTATGGGAATCAAGGAATCACTCTCCCTGCTAAGATGAATGCAGAGAACTGGGGACTAGAAGGGGATCACCCAGGGCTGGGTCAAGTCCCCCAGATCTGAGACCCTGGGGGACTTGCTTCCAGCAGAGGAAAACCCAAACATCACAGCTTTGCAGACCACACCACACAGCCACGAGAGGCCCGAGGAGACATCTGTGACCCTGGAGGGTCAGGAGAGGGAGCTTAGACTTACTACGGTTCCCCCACCTCAACCCAGCCCTTGGTTCCAAGAAGTAGATCCGTAGGAATCAAGGTTTCTACTGTGATCACCAGGTCCCTATTCATCCTGCAAACTCCGATGCACCCAGGGGCCAGGTGAACAGTCCCAATGACAGTGGCAACCTGGCAAGACACCCCCAGGGAAAGCAGCCTGTGCAGCCCAACACCAGTCAGCCATTGTTGCCATGAGAGATGTGAGTCTGGTGTCACCAGATTTTCTGATTTTTGGAGGGTGATGATAGAGAGTGGGAAAGAATGTAGAAATCAGGATTTAATGTAAACCCTCCAACATTTTGTGAGTGGCTCAATTTTAAAATGAATCGCCAGTCTAGGTTCGATACAGGATACAGGATGCTTGGGGCTGGTGCACTGGGATGACCCAGAGAGATGACATGGGGAGGGAAGTGGGAGGGGTGTTCAGGATGGGGAACTCTTGTACACCCATGGCAGACTCATGTTGATGTATGGCGAAACCAACTCAGTATTGTAAAGTAAAATAAAGTAAAAAAATTAATAAATAAGCATTCCAAGGAGACTTCCCTGGTGGTCCAATGCAGGGGGCACCTGGGTTCAATCCCTGGTCTGGGAACTAGTTCCCACACATAGCAACTAAAAGTTTGCACAACAAAAGATCCTGCATGTGCAATGAAGATTGAAGATGCTGCACGGTGCAGCTAAGAAAAGTGCAGCCAAGTAAATAAATATATAAACATGTTTTTTTTTTAATCCCCCAAATTACACCAAGTCAGCCTGTGGTCCAGGCTGTTAGCGCTACCTTCCAGTGAAACTTCTCGATGGTAATAATGATAAATAACATTAATGTGACACCAACTGCAAGACCAGTCTTGGTGCTGAGAGCTTCATATACCTTGTGTCGCTTAGTTTTCTGGCAACATCAGAAATTGCTGCTTATCCATTTATTCATTCATTCAATTCTTTGTATTCATATTCATGGTCTTATTTATCATTAATCTTTTTTTGATTAAATGTTGAGATTTAAACTGATAAACTACTTAAAATTGACATACAATAATATATAATGCGATTACAAGTCTACAAGGATTCCTAAAGAAAGACAATGCCAAAGAATGAATGCTCAAAATACTGCACAATTGCAATCATCTCACATACTAGTAAAGTAATACTCAAAATTCTCCAAGCCAGGCTTCAACAGTACGTGAACCATGAACTTCCAGATGTTCAAGCTGGTTTTAGAAAAGACAGAGGAACCAGAAATCAAATTGCCATCTGTTGAATCATCAAAAAAGCAAGAGAGTTCCAGAAAAACATCCACTTCTGCTTTATTGACTATGCCAAAGACTTTGACTGTGTGGATCACAATAAATTGTGGAAGATTCTTCAAGATATGGGAATACCAGACCACCTGACCTGCCTCTTGAGATATCTGTATGCAGGTCAGAAAGCAACAGTTAGAACTGGACATGGAACAACAGACTGGTTCCAAATTGGGAAAGAAGTATGTCAAGGCTGTATATTGTGACCCTGCTTATTTAACTTATATGCAGAGTACATCATGAGAAACACTGGGCTGGAGGAAGCACAAGCTGGAATCAAGATTGCTGGAGAAATATCAGTAACCTCAGATAATCAGATGACACCACCTTTATGGCAGAAAATAAAGAAGAACTAAAGAGCCTCTTGATGAAAGTGAAAGAGCAGAGTGAAAAAGTTGGCTTCAAACTCAACATTCAGAAAACTAAGATCATGGCAGCTAGTTCCATCAGTTCAGTTCAGTTCAGTTCAGTTGCACAGTTGTGTCCAACTCTTTGTGACCCCATGAATTGCAGCACTCCAGGCCTCCCTGTCCATCACCAACTCCCAGAGTTCGCTCAGACTCACGTCCATCAAGTCAATGATGCTATCCAGCCATTTCATCCTCTGTTGTCCCCTTCTCCTCCTGCCCCCAATCCTTCCCAGCATCAGAGTCTTTTCCAATGAGTCAACTTTCCACATGAGGTGGCCAGAGTACTGGAGTTTCAGCTTTAGCATCATTCCTTCCAAAGAAATCCCAGGGCTGATCTCCTTCCGAATGGACAGGTTGGATCTCCTTGCAGTCCAAGGGACTCTCAAGAGTCTTCTCCAACAACACACTTCAAAAGCATCAGTTCTTCAGTGCTCAGCCTTCTTCACAGTCCAACTCTCACATTCATACATGACCACAGGAAAAACCATAGCCTTGACTAGACGGACCTTAGTTGGCAAAGTAATGTCTCTGCTTTTGAATATGCTATCTAAGTTGGTCATAACTTTTCTTCCAAGGAGTAAGCGTCTTTTAATTTCATGGCTGCAGTCACCATCTACAGTGATTTTGGAGCCCCCCAAAATAAAGTCTGACACTGTTTCCACTGTTTCCCCATATATTTCCCATGAAGTGATGGGACTGGATATGCCATGATCTTCGTTTTCTGAATGTTGAGCTTTAAGCCAGCTTTTTCACTCTCCTCTTTCACTTTCATCAAGAGGCTTTTTAGTTCCTCTTCACTTTCTGCCATAA
>SJYX01023859.1:324341-364274 GCA_006410675.1 Oreotragus oreotragus | reverse complement strand
AAATTAGTTCAGTATGCTTTAGAGCTGTTATCTATTTCATAATTCTTAGAAGGTTAATGTCTCTCTCTATATCTGTCTCTTATACACATCTGGCGGGGGGGGCGGTGGGCAGTGGAGAGAGGTTCAGGAGGGAGGGGGCATGTGTATACCTATGGCTGATTCATGACGATGTATAGAAGATACCAACACAACATTGTAAAGCAATTACCCTCCAATTAAAAATAAATAAAATTTTAAAATATCACGAATGAGGACTTTTCTGGTAATCCAGTGGCTAAGACTCTGTACTCCCAATGCAGGGGGCCCAGGTTGATCCCTGGTCAGGGAACTAGATCCCACCTGTTGCAATTAAGACTTAGCACACACAACTACTGAGCACTCTAGAGCCCACAAGCCGCAACTACTGAGCCCGTGTGCCATGATTACTGAAGACCCCGGGCCCTAGAGCCTGTGCTCCACAAGAAGAAACGCAATCATGATGAGAAGCCTGCTCACCGTAATGGGAGAGTAGCCCCCACTCACCATAGCTAGAGAAAAGCCCATGCAGAAACAAAGACCTAACACAGCCAAAAATAAATAATTTTAAAAAAGACTCAGCACAGCCAAATAAATTAAAATATTTTAAATAAATATATATCATGAGTGATTAGCAAAAAATATTTTTTAAAAATTTAATCTACCCCTTTTAGATATCTCTCATTTCATCAGACACTAAAAGGAATCTTTAAACTGATAGTTTTACTTCATGTACAAAGTTTCAGTAATTTAAATCATTAAGTCTTGACCTGATGTCTCACCTTTGAAATTCTGACTGCAGAAGGAGCTCCAGGAAAACCGGGAATACAAGTTTTAAATTCACTGATTTTGCTGAAAGGGCCTATTCCACAACCATTGATGGCAGCAACCCTGAATCTGTATCCTGTGCCTGGAACAAGATCTTGTTTCTTAAGTAAACTGTAGTCAGGTACGTCTGCATTTCCTATCTAAAATGTAATATATGCAAAAGTCAAAGAAAAGATGCAATTAATTATTTTTCATTGAATAACAAAACTTTTAAAGAATGAATTAAGTTTTAGGGTTGTAGTGCACATTATTTATTTTCCTCTTTCATATATGGAATGAACCCCCTCAAAACAAAAGTAAATAAGCCCAT
Organism: Oreotragus oreotragus; assembly: GCA_006410675.1. Classification (NCBI taxonomy): domain Eukaryota; kingdom Metazoa; phylum Chordata; class Mammalia; order Artiodactyla; family Bovidae; genus Oreotragus; species Oreotragus oreotragus. The sequence goes on along the minus strand of SJYX01023859.1, from coordinate 363,121 downwards.
AAATTGGTGATTCTCATCCAGAGGACAAGTCCCTTTCCAGTTGAGAGTCACTGGTTATATTGTGCACATCAAGAATACAGAGAAAAGAGAAAAAAACTAACCACTATTAACAAAGTAACAACTATCTCCATGTAAATTTAACTTGGAATAAAAATCTCAGAAGATTTACTGTCAGTCTAGCCAGGAACGATACCTTTTGGACACAGGCAAACAAGCTTGATAGAAAAGGAACAACTAGCATGCCAGCACAGAGCATTTTAAAAATTAATATTCAGCAGATACTGAATAAATATTAAATTAACCAGATTGCATACCCTAGGTAGGAAGCTCATAACACCTACAACTTTCAAACAGTTTTTACATCACTACATCACTGTGAGAAAGTGCCAACGTTTCATCCCATTTTTAAGGGAGTTACTTCATTTCACAGATGAGGAAACTGAGTCTCAGCGAGGTTAAACAAGTGATTTGTCCAAGATCACACTGTCAAGTGCTGAAACTGATAACTCAAACTCAAGTTTACTATATGTTTCCTTCTTTTGGGAAAGACAGACAGCTACCAGGCCTTTAGATACAGGTATTTCCATACATATGAAATCAAACTACAGCCAGAAATTTTGTTAGGCATAATACTAACACAATATTAATCAGGATGTCTATTTTTGTTAAGAATTGGAGGATTCAATATGTAAAAGTGGGACACCAGAAAGCAGTATTAGAGAAACTAAAATATAATGATAAATGTTACATTCTCCATTTGTAAGATCTTTGGGAGATTCAAACCTGAATATCCATTTTGTTGGCAATTCCCTCTCTGCAATTCCCATTCCAGAAAAAAATTAGTTCAGTATGCTTTAGAGCTGTTATCTATTTCATAATTCTTAGAAGGTTAATGTCTCTCTCTATATCTGTCTCTTATACACATCTGGCGGGGGGGGCGGTGGGCAGTGGAGAGAGGTTCAGGAGGGAGGGGGCATGTGTATACCTATGGCTGATTCATGACGATGTATAGAAGATACCAACACAACATTGTAAAGCAATTACCCTCCAATTAAAAATAAATAAAATTTTAAAATATCACGAATGAGGACTTTTCTGGTAATCCAGTGGCTAAGACTCTGTACTCCCAATGCAGGGGGCCCAGGTTGATCCCTGGTCAGGGAACTAGATCCCACCTGTTGCAATTAAGACTTAGCACACACAACTACTGAGCACTCTAGAGCCCACAAGCCGCAACTACTGAGCCCGTGTGCCATGATTACTGAAGACCCCGGGCCCTAGAGCCTGTGCTCCACAAGAAGAAACGCAATCATGATGAGAAGCCTGCTCACCGTAATGGGAGAGTAGCCCCCACTCACCATAGCTAGAGAAAAGCCCATGCAGAAACAAAGACCTAACACAGCCAAAAATAAATAATTTTAAAAAAGACTCAGCACAGCCAAATAAATTAAAATATTTTAAATAAATATATATCATGAGTGATTAGCAAAAAATATTTTTTAAAAATTTAATCTACCCCTTTTAGATATCTCTCATTTCATCAGACACTAAAAGGAATCTTTAAACTGATAGTTTTACTTCATGTACAAAGTTTCAGTAATTTAAATCATTAAGTCTTGACCTGATGTCTCACCTTTGAAATTCTGACTGCAGAAGGAGCTCCAGGAAAACCGGGAATACAAGTTTTAAATTCACTGATTTTGCTGAAAGGGCCTATTCCACAACCATTGATGGCAGCAACCCTGAATCTGTATCCTGTGCCTGGAACAAGATCTTGTTTCTTAAGTAAACTGTAGTCAGGTACGTCTGCATTTCCTATCTAAAATGTAATATATGCAAAAGTCAAAGAAAAGATGCAATTAATTATTTTTCATTGAATAACAAAACTTTTAAAGAATGAATTAAGTTTTAGGGTTGTAGTGCACATTATTTATTTTCCTCTTTCATATATGGAATGAACCCCCTCAAAACAAAAGTAAATAAGCCCATAAATTGGTGATTCTCATCCAGAGGACAAGTCCCTTTCCAGTTGAGAGTCACTGGTTATATTGTGCACATCAAGAATACAGAGAAAAGAGAAAAAAACTAACCACTATTAACAAAGTAACAACTATCTCCATGTAAATTTAACTTGGAATAAAAATCTCAGAAGATTTACTGTCAGTCTAGCCAGGAACGATACCTTTTGGACACAGGCAAACAAGCTTGATAGAAAAGGAACAACTAGCATGCCAGCACAGAGCATTTTAAAAATTAATATTCAGCAGATACTGAATAAATATTAAATTAACCAGATTGCATACCCTAGGTAGGAAGCTCATAACACCTACAACTTTCAAACAGTTTTTACATCACTACATCACTGTGAGAAAGTGCCAACGTTTCATCCCATTTTTAAGGGAGTTACTTCATTTCACAGATGAGGAAACTGAGTCTCAGCGAGGTTAAACAAGTGATTTGTCCAAGATCACACTGTCAAGTGCTGAAACTGATAACTCAAACTCAAGTTTACTATATGTTTCCTTCTTTTGGGAAAGACAGACAGCTACCAGGCCTTTAGATACAGGTATTTCCATACATATGAAATCAAACTACAGCCAGAAATTTTGTTAGGCATAATACTAACACAATATTAATCAGGATGTCTATTTTTGTTAAGAATTGGAGGATTCAATATGTAAAAGTGGGACACCAGAAAGCAGTATTAGAGAAACTAAAATATAATGATAAATGTTACATTCTCCATTTGTAAGATCTTTGGGAGATTCAAACCTGAATATCCATTTTGTTGGCAATTCCCTCTCTGCAATTCCCATTCCAGAAAAAAATTAGTTCAGTATGCTTTAGAGCTGTTATCTATTTCATAATTCTTAGAAGGTTAATGTCTCTCTCTATATCTGTCTCTTATACACATCTGGCGGGGGGGGCGGTGGGCAGTGGAGAGAGGTTCAGGAGGGAGGGGGCATGTGTATACCTATGGCTGATTCATGACGATGTATAGAAGATACCAACACAACATTGTAAAGCAATTACCCTCCAATTAAAAATAAATAAAATTTTAAAATATCACGAATGAGGACTTTTCTGGTAATCCAGTGGCTAAGACTCTGTACTCCCAATGCAGGGGGCCCAGGTTGATCCCTGGTCAGGGAACTAGATCCCACCTGTTGCAATTAAGACTTAGCACACACAACTACTGAGCACTCTAGAGCCCACAAGCCGCAACTACTGAGCCCGTGTGCCATGATTACTGAAGACCCCGGGCCCTAGAGCCTGTGCTCCACAAGAAGAAACGCAATCATGATGAGAAGCCTGCTCACCGTAATGGGAGAGTAGCCCCCACTCACCATAGCTAGAGAAAAGCCCATGCAGAAACAAAGACCTAACACAGCCAAAAATAAATAATTTTAAAAAAGACTCAGCACAGCCAAATAAATTAAAATATTTTAAATAAATATATATCATGAGTGATTAGCAAAAAATATTTTTTAAAAATTTAATCTACCCCTTTTAGATATCTCTCATTTCATCAGACACTAAAAGGAATCTTTAAACTGATAGTTTTACTTCATGTACAAAGTTTCAGTAATTTAAATCATTAAGTCTTGACCTGATGTCTCACCTTTGAAATTCTGACTGCAGAAGGAGCTCCAGGAAAACCGGGAATACAAGTTTTAAATTCACTGATTTTGCTGAAAGGGCCTATTCCACAACCATTGATGGCAGCAACCCTGAATCTGTATCCTGTGCCTGGAACAAGATCTTGTTTCTTAAGTAAACTGTAGTCAGGTACGTCTGCATTTCCTATCTAAAATGTAATATATGCAAAAGTCAAAGAAAAGATGCAATTAATTATTTTTCATTGAATAACAAAACTTTTAAAGAATGAATTAAGTTTTAGGGTTGTAGTGCACATTATTTATTTTCCTCTTTCATATATGGAATGAACCCCCTCAAAACAAAAGTAAATAAGCCCATAAATTGGTGATTCTCATCCAGAGGACAAGTCCCTTTCCAGTTGAGAGTCACTGGTTATATTGTGCACATCAAGAATACAGAGAAAAGAGAAAAAAACTAACCACTATTAACAAAGTAACAACTATCTCCATGTAAATTTAACTTGGAATAAAAATCTCAGAAGATTTACTGTCAGTCTAGCCAGGAACGATACCTTTTGGACACAGGCAAACAAGCTTGATAGAAAAGGAACAACTAGCATGCCAGCACAGAGCATTTTAAAAATTAATATTCAGCAGATACTGAATAAATATTAAATTAACCAGATTGCGTACCCTAGGTAGGAAGCTCATAACACCTACAACTTTCAAACAGTTTTTACATCACTACATCACTGTGAGAAAGTGCCAACGTTTCATCCCATTTTTAAGGGAGTTACTTCATTTCACAGATGAGGAAACTGAGTCTCAGCGAGGTTAAACAAGTGATTTGTCCAAGATCACACTGTCAAGTGCTGAAACTGATAACTCAAACTCAAGTTTACTATATGTTTCCTTCTTTTGGGAAAGACAGACAGCTACCAGGCCTTTAGATACAGGTATTTCCATACATATGAAATCAAACTACAGCCAGAAATTTTGTTAGGCATAATACTAACACAATATTAATCAGGATGTCTATTTTTGTTAAGAATTGGAGGATTCAATATGTAAAAGTGGGACACCAGAAAGCAGTATTAGAGAAACTAAAATATAATGATAAATGTTACATTCTCCATTTGTAAGATCTTTGGGAGATTCAAACCTGAATATCCATTTTGTTGGCAATTCCCTCTCTGCAATTCCCATTCCAGAAAAAAATTAGTTCAGTATGCTTTAGAGCTGTTATCTATTTCATAATTCTTAGAAGGTTAATGTCTCTCTCTATATAAGGTCCTCACTGTATTCAATAGTGTTAAGGGCTTTACATTTCTTAAATTATGAAATTGGGACTAACAAAAGTTCTAAGTTAAAAAAAAGTTCCATTCTAAACACTCCAGGTAACAACGTTAGAGATATTTCAAGAAATCTTCATCTGTACTGGCCAGACTGTATCATTTATGACTCAAAATCCAGCCCAGTGAGTGTATAAGACTTTTTAAAATAAACTACTTGTGATATATTCTATAAACAGAGCCTTAAAAAAGAATACAATAACTAATACAAACTATTATAAGTAGTAAACAGATCCCAATTTCACTCATTCAAAAGTCCTGAATCAGGATTACTTCTTAAAGTTCCATGTTTGAGGCTTATAACTAACAGTGTAGAAAACACGTCAATAGCTACCTTTGAAATGTTTTGCTTCCCTTTTGGCAGCAAATAAAACTGGCTCACCAAAGCTGTATTATTTTTAAAAATTCCTACGTCACACCACTGTCGTTCTCCTGCTTTCACCATGGCCACCGGATTTGAAGGAGTCTCTTTCTAATTTCAGAGAAAGAAAAATTTATGAAGACTCTTACTGAACATACAAGAAATGCCAAGATTTAATAACTCCATGCAGTGATCTACAAGTACGTATATGGGTAAATGCCACAACATTAATAGCTCATAAATAAATAAACTCTTAACAGATTAGGTCAATTGACAAGTGAGACACGGATGCCAATTCAAACACAGGGAGTGACAGGCATTCTCCAAGTCAGTAGCTCTGTGCTATCAACCTAGCTGGAGTTAGCATGCTTTCCAATCAGTGATACGTTAAAATGCCAGCTGTTTTACAGAACATTGTCATTTCAGAGACTCTCAGAAAATGTAATAATCCCTTTAGTGTGACATTACAACTCGCTCCAAAAGGAGCGAATAAGGAAAAATTCATTGCAAGCTGGCTTATTTCTAGATTCAAAAACAACTAGCAGAAATTCAGTGATCTTTGTACTTGAAATACCTGCGATTCTCCAAACCTAAAAGGAGAAAAAATGTTCAAAACTAAAATGCAATTTGAATATAATTTAGCATACACTAAAGAGGGGCAGATTAAACAGTTTGACATTTTTATCTTGCTTTAACAAATAAACTTCCTGTACCTTAAACTGATAAGTGATAAGTGAATTATACGTATCCTTTTTAAGCCCATCTTCTTTATAAATGAGACACTGTTTCCAGAAGCTCAAAACAAATATGTACTTCGGTTATTTACTTCTGTCTTAAATATATAACAGCAGAGGTACATGCTTATAATTCACAGTACTTGTTATTGAGGCTATCACACATGACAAAGTGAGCTAACCAGAAGAGTCTTAAGGGTTTTTAAAAGAGAAATAGCTTTAAATTTGTTAAAACGCTCTTCAACAACTTTTATAAAACAACTGGCTCCAATTGTAACCATAGATACCATTCCAACTGATGCACTGTAAAACAGATTTAAGAGAAAAAAAATCATTTTAATAATTCTTCTTTGAGAAGAGTTATTAGAACACTAGCGCTTAACATTCTGGAAAGGTGAAAGCTGATGAAGGTAAAGACATGATCAAAATCCACAGAATCATGACTGAAAGAAAACTAAAACTACAGACAATTCTTGAAGGTTCTAAATGGCAAATGTTAGGTTAAATAAAAACTCTTGCTCACAGCAATAAAGTTGAAATGATTGATAATTTAAAAATATACAAAACCACATATATGTATTATCCTCCTATTCATCCACTTGAGACAATCTTAGCGTAATATTTGTGAGGCACAGTCCTGGCATTTAAGTTTGGTACCAGGCAGACTAATTCTGGCCTTCCACCAAAAAATCCAATGTTAGATATTAGGATATCCTACAGGTATGTCTGACTCAAGATTGCAATATTCTGTTGTTCTCCTATTAAGCAGCTAGCAATAAAACCACTCAAGTTTTATGTTCTATAACATGTCTTTTTATTCTTTAAATTGTTAAGTAATTTACATATATACATATATCTATGTATATACACACATTTCTGATTATGAAAGCTAACATTATAGAAAAAGACTGAAAACATAAAGAAAAAGTAATAATTATCTTTGGCTCCATAACCTGAAGAAAATCATCTAGCAAGGTAGTATAGATTTGTGTGGACTCATGTGAGAGTGTGAATGCATGTACTGTGTGTTTTTAATAAAACTGGGAATGCACTATATATATATATATATAATTTTTTTATCCAACTTTTTCCACTTAAGATTATACTGTGAACATTTTTCTCTTTAAGCCTCCATTTTTCAATCTGTGTCAAGTAATTACTAAGAGGATACCCAAGAGCCTTTTCCTGAATTTAGGTTGAAGTTGCTCAGCATTTAAAGCGTATTTAGCCATCTGTAAGCACATCTCATCTCCAGGGCATATACTTACAGAAAACGGCATCGTGGCAGCATGTGCCTCCACACGGCTTATCTTAGTTGCAGGTAGTGCACATGTTTCATCAACTAAAAATTAAACAATTCATCAGATAAGACTTATATAATCACTGAGCAAACAGACACATTAAAATATAACTTATAAATATGCAAAAATAGCCAGAGGGAGAAAAAAATCACAACAATTAGAAATATGGCCCCTCTAACTTGAACTGATTCACAAAGCTCATTTTTCAAGGATTTGCTGACTAGCTGGAACTTCAGAGAATGTTTGTCAACATGAAATACAATTCCTATTGCAAAATCATAAAATAAGAATTTACAAAATCAGAAATTGATCAAGCTATAAGAACTGTTACTCCATAGCAGAGAACTAATCTTTTCTAAGGAAAAAAGTTTTGCTGAATAAACTCATGGTAGGAAAGATAAAGTCTGATTGTATTACAGTGCAGCAGAGAATATATTATATAATGATTTAAAATGAAATGCCTTTATCTTTTTATATTCAATTCAATCCAAGATGAAATGCAATTCCCATCTAAAACAAATACGTTTGCTGAATTTCTGTACAAAAATGGCTCAAAATACAGTATGTGAAACACATTTCAAACCTTCAGATTTGGTACTGAATGTTGTTAGTGAAGTTTCATCTTTAACAACTGCCCCATTTGTACTGGATGATTCAGTTTTAATGGTCTGCTGGGTTACCATAGTTTGTGCGCTGGAAACAATACTGGATACAGAAGTTTCAGGGATTACTGTTCTTAAGTCCAGGCAACTACTTAGAACACCTATATTTGCTGAAGTGTGAGGACCTAAAATTAAATGGAAAAGATTAACTATTAACAAATGAATATCTGCAAGTAACTGCTGTATCGTAGAGTTCTTGTCACCTAGTTCTAAGCATTCTCAATCTTAAAATCATTAAACATGAATACCACTAATGTCAGCCATACGACTTAACCATTAGGCATAAAATATCAACATTTAGAAAACTAAAATGCATCATATCCATGGATGTCCAACTTCTCAGTTCCTTCCTCCATTCTAAACCCTGAATCACTGTTCTTAAATTCTACTCAACCATAGATCAAATAGCCTTGCCTTCCATTTTAGGGAAATAGTCATCAGGCATGCCACCCATTTTCTGCCTTATCTTGTCCTAAACTAGAAATGTATTTATGACTGTGCCCAGCCCCTCTGCCTTCTCTTCCATTTCAGAAGATGACTTCTCCTCTAAGGTAAGTTTAATCTATTCTCTTGTGCTCTTGGTCCCATTCCTTTCCCTATATTTTGGGATCCTCTCTTATCAATCATTCCTTTCTCTTCAGGGTTTTCAAATTCTTCTGCAGAAGTTTTGGACCTCAGTCTATACACATTATCTATCAAGTCTTCTCCAGTCACCATCTTCCCTCGCTACTTTCCTTCAGAGCAGTCTACTTTCTTGACCACCCCAATCTGATTGAGCACAGCACTCTAAGGAAATGGCTCTGACAAATGTCCAGGGATACTTAGCTCTAAGGGATACTGATCAATTTTCATTTATTTGACCTCTCTGTAATATAAACAATGCTGACCACATACTTTTTTTTTTTGAAGTTGTTTCTGTCTATGACTTGTATTCACTCATGTATGCATCATAAATGTATAGTTATAAATGGTAATACCCACTACAGAGGTAAAAAATATGATACCATTATAAATGTATAGTTATAAATGGTAATACCCACTACAGAGGTAAAAAATATGATACTATTTTTTTTTGGTTCTTTGCCTAACCTTCTTGGGAAGCCTTTTCAATCTCTTTAGCTGACTTCTCTTGTTCAGATGACTCTAAATGCAGGTATTTTCCAAGCCCTATCTTGTCTCCCTTTGCATATTTCCCTGCTGCATTAGCTACCATTTACATCTCTCAACTATGTATGTCCTAGGCACAGTGTCAGGTCCTGAGAATCCAGCAGTGAACAAGTCAGAGAAGGTCCTTGTTCTTGTGGATATTAGATATTCTTAACTTTGAAATTAATATTTCCAGCCAAGAACTGCTTTCTAGACTCCAGACCTAAGTATCCAACTGCCCATTAGAAATATTTACCAACATGTTCCTCAAGTGCCTTGAAAACAGCAAGTTCAAGGTTGAACCTATCTTATTCCCAAATCTGTTCTTGCTTCTGTATTTCTTATCCTGATGAAGAGTATCATCATCCACTGAATATCCAACCCAGAAAACTGGGAGTCATGTTCGACTCGTTTTCATTTCTCATATACAACCAGTTTCCTAGTCTAATCGGTGCTACTTTCTAAGAGTCTCTGAACTAATGTATTCTCTCCTCTCTATCTCACCCACTGCTTTAGTCTCTATGCACCTCTTTAAGTCCTAAAAGAACCTTCTAACAAGTCTCCCAATCATCTCCTATAATAGTTCTTCCTGATGGTAAGGCTAGAATGTCCTTTCCAAAATAAAAAACGAAAACTAATCGTGCCACTCTTTCACTTTTGAACAATAACAGTTACTCCAACCTACAGAGGAAAAGCCCAATCTCCTCTTGTTAGCCCGAGACTAGCTAGCCATTCATTTACATATTTGAATATCTACGATGTGCCAGATGCTGTCATTGTATAACCACTCGTTTCCCCATTTGCCTAATATTAATTTTATCCAAACTGCCTTATAAGTAGGATTTAGAGTACATTAGATCCTAAAATCTCAAAGCTCATATTTGTTTTCAAGAATGTAAACTTCTTTACATGATGGACATAGAAAATCACTATAAAAATTTAAATTGAAGTCTAGTACCAAGCTTTTATAATTCTGACCAAATGATTCGCTTACATCAGCAAATCAACAAAACAAAGTCTCTCCTCTTCCACAAGTAATGAAATCAGAAAAACTATAGGAAACTATTTCTCTTGACTATTTTTATCTACCATGGATTCTTAAAGAAAAATGGAAATAAAAAGAATATTTGTCTTGTTATTTACTGAAGAGGGATTAGCTTTTTATTAACACAATTTTTTTGAATTAAAAATGAAGCCACACATTACTATGCCAGGAATATATCAGAATAAGATTTATAAAGTAATTTTAGATACTGAAATCAGAGGTAACATTTAATATATCACAAATGATACCAGAATATTAAACTTAAAATCTTTTAAATATAAGCCATCAAATTATAAGCTGTTCCATGCATTCAACAGGCTAATCAACAGTTCTCATAAATGAACTATCCTTCTGAGGATAATACAGTTATTTGCTAAACAAATATTTATTCACTTATTTATTTATTAAGTGACTATCATTTGCCAAGCATGGATCTGGGTGCTGGGGAAATATATGTGAACAAGACAGACAAAATCCTGACCCAAAGTAAATAATTACAGATAGTTATAAGCACTAGGATAATAGAATAATGGAACAGTGACATTGAACACACTGGCCAACCTCAAATGGCATATGAGAGCTTGCCTCATTTATATTCTGTAGTTAATAACTAATCATCACTATTTAGGTAAGTTCTTGCCTGGTATCATGACATTATTTTAATTAAGGTTAATATAGTAAATATATATCATCTTTTGAAACTGGATCCAAACTATGTAACATATACTTTTTCGAAGACTCTAAAATTCTCTAACATTATTATAAAAAGCTTTAGCTTTATGTAAAATGCCATCTTTATACCTTCATTTTTCCTTAGCATATCCACCACACAACTATTATGATTAGAAGCATTAGCTGCCAAAGATGAATGCAAAGAGGCATTAGAATCATTTGATGCTTTGAGATCTGGTTTGTTTTTCACTGAAGTTCCTTTCATGGCTGTATGTTCAGATTTTACACTGTTCACTATATCACTGATCTACAAGAAAGAAAATAATTTATTGCAGCAAGTAATGTTCAATTAAATAGAAATATATGTAAAAACAAGCAAAATAATCTACAACTTAAATGCTTTTGAAAATAAATTCTCCAAAATATAAAACAGCTTAAATTATAGCCTTATATTATTCTTTAAATTTTATAATAGCTTAAGAAAACAATTTCTTTTCACTTAATATCCATTCTCAAAAGATCAATTCTGAAGGGAAAAGGTACAGTAAATTTTGAGGGAATAAAATTTATATTTTACAAATAGTAGATAGTATTCAAGTAAATATGGACAAGCTAGACCAACCTAGTCAGCATATTAAAAAACACAGACATTATTTTGCCGACAGAGGTTCCTCTAGTCAAAGCTATGTTTTTTCCAGTAGTCATGTATGGTTGTGAGGGTTGGACCGTAAAGAAGGCTGAGTGCCAAAGAATTGATGCTTTTGAACTGTGGTGTTGGAGAAGACTCTGGAGAATCCCTTGACTGCAAGGAGATCAAACCAGTCCATCCTAAAGGAGATCAGTGCCGAATATTCATTGGAAGGACTGATGCTGAAGCTGAAACTCTAATTACTCTGGCCACCTGATGCAAAGCACTGACTCCTTGGAAAAGATGCTGATGCTGGGAAAGATTGAAAGTAGGAGGAGAAGGGGACGACAGAGGATGAGACAGTTGGATGGCATCACCGACTTGATGGACATGAGTTTAAGTAAGCTCTGGGAGTTGGTGATGGACAAGGAGGCCTGGCGTGCTGCAGTCCATGGGGTCTCAAAGAGTCGGACACGACTGAGCGACTGAACTGAACTGAGTAGGTGACAACACCCAAGGTACCGAGTTTAACATTCTGGTCAAATTTTCTTAACAAGATTAGACATGTATACTAAAGATTTTGTGTGTGTGCTAAGTCACTCTAGTCATTGCCAACTCTTTGCAACCCCATGGACAGTAGCCTGCCTGGCTCCCCTGTCCATGGGATTCTCCAGGCAAGAATACTGGAGTGGGTTGCCATGCCCTCCTCCAGGGGACCTTCCCCACCTGGGGATCAGTGTCTCTTACGTCTCCTGCACTGGCAAGCAGATTCTTCACAACTATAGTACCACCTGGGAAGCCCTTACTAAAGATCTTTTGAATCCTAAAAGAAAAATCTGTTACATGAAACCTTCAAGCACACAAATTATTTTGTATGACTGAGTTTTCCATATAGGCATCAAGATTTAATAAATACACCTATCAATATTCTTCACCATTAAACATTTTAGATAGCAATCTTCCTAATCACCTGTTTATTTTCTTAAAGATACTATAATAAACACATTTAAACCTTTTGGTAATTCAAATCACCAATGTAAATATCAGTTATTATACAGCAATAACTATAGGTCTGCTGAACCATAACAGTGATCTGACTTCATTCAAATACCCCAATATTGCCTGCCTCTTTTTAGTTACCTATTTTTGTTACTTTTCTGTCTCCATCTTTAATGTCAATTAGAACTATAGTCAATTATAATTTCTCATGGCTCTAAGGATACTTGTTCATAATATGCCCTCTGTGCTGTGCTCAGTTGCTCAGTCATGTCTGACTCTTTGCAACCGCATGGACTGTAGCCCACTAGGCCCCTCTGGCCATGGGGATTCTCCAGGAGAGAAGTGAGAATACTGGAGTGAGTAGCCATTCCTTTCTCCAGGGAATCTTCCCGACTCACAAATTGAACCAGGGTATCCTGCTTTGCAGGCAGATTCTTTACCAGCTGAGCTACCAGGGAAGCCCAATACACACACTACCTCCATTCTAATTGATGGTGATTATGCTAGTGTTAATAAATGATGATGATGATATCCACAACCATTAGGGACCATTATACTACCTGATAGGCTCCATGATACATATTTATAAAGTCTGAATCTCACTTAATTTTCACAAGAATTCTATAAATTGGATAATATCACCCTAGCTTATAGATGGAAAATAATGAGACTCAGAGATCTTAGATACTATACCCATGATCAAGTAGCCAGCAAGCAGCAAAGCAAGAATTTGACCTCAAGTTTATTTCACTATGAACTCCCCATGTCATACTATCTGAGAGCATAGTATAGTGAAGTCCAAAAAATGAGGCATGCCTTTATAAAGCAGAAAAGGCTGAAGCTAAGAGCCTGTAGGTGGAAAGTCATGGACAGGTGAACCATTTTTGGTAAAGAGCCCAGAAAGGCTTGGAAATTGGAGGCATCAGGTTCTTTGGAGGCTGAAGTACAGAATGCAAATAAACACCAGAGGGCCATCATATGGAAGACTATATAAACAGTGGTTTTATGGGGAGGGAGGTGGGAAGGAGATTCAAGAGGGAGGTGACATATGTATACCTATGGCTGATTCACGTTGATATTTGGGAGAAACCAACACAATTCTATAAAGCAATTATCCTTCAATTAAAAAATAAATTTAAAACTAAAAAAAAGTGCTTGTAGCCCCAGCTCTGCTCTTCCATTATACAGGCAAACAAATTCCACACCTCCATTCCAACTGAAGAAGGAAGGTAGGCACAAAGATTGAAATGGGAGGCTCTGGACTGTGGTACAGTATCTCTCTGGTGAGGTTGGAGAATAAGCAACCTACTGAAAACAGGGATTAAGTGAAAGTCTGTATACTGAACAGAGAGATACCGCTTACCCTGCATTAAGCTCCAGGCTTAAAACCCATAAGCAAGAGGCTGGAGAAGTCTCAGAGGAAACCCATTGGTCCAAGAGAAAAGATACTAGTATTTGTGGATTCTCACCCAGAAACCCTCATTAAGGTCTACTAATCAAACATGCCCATATGCATAGAGCCACTATGGTCTGAGTATTTATGTCTTCCGCAATTACATGTTGAAATCTAACCCCCCCCCCAAAAAAAAGAAAGAAATCTAACCCCCAAGGTAATGGTATCAGAAAGCAGCATGTTTGGGCTGTGACTAGTGCCCTTATAAAAGTGGCCAAGATCAGTTGTTCCTTCCACCGTGTGAGGATACAATGATAAGTTAGCAGTCTGCAACCCTTCAGAGGTTCCTTACCAGAACTCAACCATACAGGCGCCCTGATCTTGGACTTCCAGACTCCAGAAATGCAGGAAATAAATTTCTCTTGTTTATAAGCCATTTAGGCTATGGTATTTTGCTAGAGCAGGCCAAATGGACTAAGACAGCCTCCAAGCTCCTTTTCAATGCCTCACTTTAAACATGAAAGGATACCAAGCATCACCAGACATTTGTTGACAGGCTCTAATATGGAAGTCCAAGACCAATTTTTTTTTAAAGGAGCTTGAAAAAAAGAAATAATGCTGAGAGAAGAATATAACTCAACTTAAAAAAAAAAAGCATAATTCTTGAAGAGATGAGAGATATTATATTTTTGAAGCAAAAATAAAATGCCATAAAAGAAAGAAAGAGTAGGACCAGTCTTTTAGAGAGTAACTATGTGGCTGAATATATTTAAAACCTGAATAAGAGATTTATAATACAAATGAAGAAACTTTTCAGAAAGCAGACCAATCAGAAGAAAAGATAGAAAATAAAAAGTTTAATCAGAGGATTAGTTCAGGAGTACCATCATTCAATAACAGGGGTAACAAAAAAAAGAGAATGTGGAAAGAAGAAATAATCAGTAGTGAAAGCCCTGAGTTCCCAGAATGACACAGTCCACTGAATGGACAGCACAGTGAATAAAGCAAAGACATACACTCTAAGGTACATCCTTGTTGAAATTTCTGAGAACTAGGGACTAAAATGAAACCATTAGGTCTCAGGTAAATGATCAGGAATCCAAGTGGCATCTAACTTCTTCTTCACAGCATCAGTGAATGCTACAAGACAGTAGGAAAATGCTTTTCAGTTTCTCAGGAAAACATTTCCAATATAGAATTCTATAACCCAGCCAAAGTGAAAATGAAGTTGCTCAGTCATGTCTGACTCTTTGCAACCCCAAAGACTGTAGCCTACAGGCTTCTCGATCCATGGGATTTTCCAGGCAAGAGTACTGGAGTGGGTTGTTATTTCCTTCTCCAGGGGATCTTCCCAACTCAGTGATTGAACCTGGGTCTGCCGCATTGCCGGCAGACACTTTACCCTCTGAGCCACCAGGGAAGCCCCCAGCCAAACTATCAACCAAATGTAAACAGAGAAGAGGCATTTTCAGATATGGAAGATCTTAAAAAGTTTACCTTTCATACTCTCTTTCTCAGGAAACTATTGGAGAATATAAAAAAAAAAATAGAATGACATGAGATCAAGAAACATAGGCCCTAACACAGAAAAGAGATAAAAGAAGCTTACAATAAAAAACAAATGGGGACTTCCCTGGTGGCCCAGTGGTTAAGAAGTTGTCTGCAGGCGACATGGATTCAGTCTCTGGTCTGGGCAGATTCCACATGCTGTGGAGTAACTAAGCCCACGTGCCACAGCTACTGTGGTGGCTTCTCTTGTTGAGGAGCCCAGGCTTTGGCAGCTGTGGTGCCCAGGCTTAACTGCCCTGCAGCATGTGGAATCTTCCCAGACCAGGGATTGAACCCATGTCCCCTACATTGGCAAGTAAATTCTTTATGACTAATTCACACTGTTGTACAGCAGAAACCAACACACTGTAAAACTTCCTCCAATTAAAAAATAAAATAAGAAAAAAGGGGAGGGGAAAAAGAGCCCATGCACAACAACTAGAGAGTAGCCCTTACTAGCCACAACTAGAGAAAGGCTACATGCAGCAAAGAAGACCCAGCACAGCCAAAAAAAATTTTTAAGTAAATAAAATTTGTTTTTCAAAAAAGAAACAAATGGAAGTTTTAAGATTACAGCTGAGTAGCAGACTTAGAGAAGAATTAGTGCCAACTAGAGCATCAAGACAGAGGTTTCAATAGGGATGGTTACGGGGGCAGAGGGGTGGTGAAGAAAGAAAAAAGAAACTATATGTTCGAATATTTTGAGTTTTATTATTTTATTGGAAAATCAGAGTATGAATTAATGATAGGCAAGAAGAGAATCAAGCAAATGAAAAAGTAAGGCAGTTAACAATGCCAAGAAAAACAAAAAATTACATGAAAAAGGAACAATGTTCATAGCACATTACAGGGCTCAGCTCTGAGTATGTCATCATCACAATGTAAATATCACATAATGATTCAACTAAAAATATTACAAGTGCATGGAAAGAAAAGGGGAGGAAACAACAATATTTTAAGAGACCAAAAAAACTTCATCTTCCATTACTGAAAACAATTGATTTAAAACTAGAAAGTCAGAAAGTGGCAGCACAAGGATTTTATTTATACGCACAAAAGTAGAAATAGAAGAAAGATAAAATATTTGAAAGTAGTAGTTTCTAGAGAGGCAGGATCAAGAGCAAATAGGAACAGAGTAGGGAACCATTGCTCTTTATTATAAACCTTGTAGTACCACCTAAATTTATTTTTTAAAATATATATGGTGTGTATGCTTGTGTGTATATTAGCTTCTGATACTATGTGCAATGAGACTTCAATCTCCTAGCCAAGGGTTCTTAATTCAGGCTACCGTCACAATGATATGCAGAGCTTTCCTTAAAAACAGTTACCTGGTCATCATCTTAAAGATTCTGTTTCACTGGATCTGGGGAAAGGCAAGGGAACTTGTGTTTATTTGTTTTTAATTTCAGAGGTGAATGTGATGTATAGCCATGGCTGAGACTCCCTATCCTAAGGTAATATAAAATATTAATAAAAACTGGCACTATAACCACAAACATTCATTTACCATTATACATTTTTTCAACTTACACTGTTAGGAATGATGCTATTACTGCCTTGTCTGTGAGGGTCCATCCTGACTCCTGTAGGAATAGGAAAGTTCAGACTGATATGCTATAAATAAACTTCCAAGAAAATATGTTACAGTCAAATATTTTTAAAAGTTACATATTAAAGGTTTAAAAAGTAGTAACTATCAAAAAAAAAAGTAGTAACTATCAAAGTTTATCTGTTTTCTTAAAAGTCTGCTGATTTAAATCCTTTTTGGAAGAACATGTAAAATTTAATTTGCTTTTACTTTCCAAGTGCCTGTTAGTTCAACTATTTTTGAAAGCTGAAATATTTACAAAAACTAATTAAACAAGTATCATGTCAAATTAAGAAAGCACATCAAAATGAACTACAAAAAAAACCACATTCTACCCTACATATCTATGTGTTCTATTATATCATGATGGTAATACAGTCAAGTTCCAGAGTTGAAACATATTTGATTTACCAGGTAGGAAACATCACAGCATAACATTTCTTAAACCAGATCTAATCACAGGCTTTTCTATAGTTATCTTTTTTTCATAAAGCGTACGAGCATACATGCTCTAAGTATGAAAATTACCCTACCTTGCATATTTGGTGATGCTGAAGAATCTGGTAGTGCAGCTTGGTATGGCAAGTCTGTATTCAACTGCAAAAGATAGCCCTCAACTGTAGGCACTTCATCCCATTTGACGTGAAAAGAATTGGTAGTGGCTTTGATCAGCTGTACCTGTGATGGTGCTGGTGGTTTCTCTAAAGAACAAAATTGGTTTTAAGTATTTAAGTTTCAAATGTATCAACAGTTTCTCTATATAGTTTGTACAGACCTGGAATTCTGAAAACATTAGCAATGAATATTTCATCTGTTTACTAAGAGGGAAAAAATTTACTCAGATAAGCAAAGCTATAGCAGGTCAAATGAAAATAATTTAGAGTTCTGATTCAATGTATTTATCTAATTACTTATGCAAATAAAACTACAAACAAAATAATCCAGGTCTAAGCTGAGTCACCAAATTAAAAAAAAAAATTAATCCTAGAGGACGGGAGAAAACCAAGTACTTGACAGTTACAGCTATACTATTTTACTTTCTTCAGGAGCTTTTAATTTTATGAACCAGTTTTAAGCCAAGAGAATACATGTTAGAAATACCATTAATGTTAGCAAATATGATTTAGAGCTGATATTTTGGAAAAACATAACTTCTTTGAAGTTAATATCTTATCAAAACTTGTACTACTCAAAACAGGCAGTTATTTTGGCATAAAATATTACCAACATTTCTAAAACAAGTTACAATCATGGACTCCTAGAACGGGAAAAAAGTACCTAAAATTATCCCAGTTTTCTTTTTGCTTACCTACCAAATTAGGGAACTCACAAATCCCAGAGCAGTATATTCCATCTCTAGACAGTTACATAAGGAAAATCTATTCTTCTGCTGCTGCTGCTGCAAAGTCACTTCAGTCGTGTCCGACTCTGTGTGACCCCATAGATGGCAGCCTACCAGGCTGCCCCATCCCTGGGATTCTCCAGGCAAGAATACTGGAGTGGATTGCCATTTCCTTCTCCAATGCATGAAAGAGAAAAGTGAAAGTGAAGTCGCTCAGTCTGTCCGACCGTTAGCGACCCCGTGGACTGCAGCCCACCAGGCTACTCCGTCCATTGGATTTTCCAGGCAAGAGTACTGAGGTGGGGTGCCATTGCCTTCCCCGAATCTATTCTTCTAGTGAGTTGAAATTCCCTGGTGGCTCAGAAGGCAAAGAATCTGCCTGCAGATTCTTCCTGCAGCAGAAGATCCAGGTTTGATTCCTGGGTTGGGAAGATCCCCTGGGGAAGGAAATGGCAACCCACTCCAGTATTCTTGGCTGGAGAATTCCATGGACAGAGAAGCCTGGTGGGCCACAGTTCATGCAGTCACAAAGAGTTGGATATGACTGAACACCTAACAGTTTCAGTTCAGTGAGCCGAAATCTGTTAAAGTTATAATTTAATCTTTATATAACAAGTCTAATATCTATCTCTTTGTATCTTTTAGAATAATGGTCAGCAAAAGCAAACTATGGCTCATGGGCCAGATCCAGTTTGTGCCTACTTTTGTAAATAAAGTTTTACTGAAATACACCTATGTTCATTTGTTTACGCATTGTCTATGAGTCCAGTTTTTGGGGTTCCCTGTGGGTTTGAAGGGAAGGGAAGGGAAAGGGTAGGGGAGATCTCTATTCCTTGGTAGGGAAGATCCCCTAGAGAAGAAAATGACAGTTCACTCCAGTATTCTTGCCTAGGAAATCCCAAGGACAGAGAAGACTGGAGGGCTACAGTCCATGGGGTTGCAAAAGAGTCAGACAGGATTAAACAACTAAATAACAACATGACTCCTTTTATGTTACACCAGTAGAGTTGAGTAGTTGTAATAGAGATCATATGGTCCCACAAAACTTAAAATATCTACTCTCTGGGTCTTTACCAAAAAAAGTCTTATGACCCTATTTTAGAGGATAATTAAGACAAGTTCTTTCAACTACTCCCCTGTAAATTCCTCCATGATCCTATTCACAACTCAGTTTATTTATGTTTCTCAAAATAAGGCAACCCATACCTGAGAAAAAGCAGACAAATAGACAAGTCCAGAATATACACCACCCACATAACAGAAGTTACATGAAGAAGAATAGAGAAAACAGCAGGGTGTAAATCAGTGAAATAAATCAAGAAAATTTCCACAACTGAGGAACATGAGCTTCCAGACTGAATGGACTCATTGAGTACTCAACACAAGGAATTAAAAAAAGACACACAACATACATCATAAAATTTAAGAACAGTAGAGACAAGGAAAAAATCCTAAAAGCTATTAAGTATGAGGGGGAAGTTCACATTTAAAAGGACCAAAAATCAGAAGTGGTTTAGATTTCTCAACAAAAACACCATAAGTTTAATACAATGTAACATCTTTCAAAAAATATTTTCCCCAGCTTCCAAAATTCTGAAGGATAATGACTTCCAATATACAATTCTATTTCCACTCAAACTGCCAATCTGATGGGAAGGAATCCTGAATGTATTTTCAAACAATGCAAAATCTCAAAATAAATATATTACCTATGCACCTTTCCCTGGGATGTGTTCTACAAAAAATGAGAAAGTAAACTAAGAAAAGGGAAAATAAGAGATCCAGGAAGCAGGGAATCCAGCACAGGTGAGAGGCCAAAGACATCCTCAGGAAGATGACGAAGGGAGACTCTAAGAGGATAGGTGTGCTCAATCTGTAGAAGGCAGAGTTCCAATATACCCTTTACATCCCAGATTGGAGGAGGAGAAATTTCTTCAGGATGAGGAAATCTGATAGAATATCTGATGCATCTAACCATAATGAGAGACGATTTAAATAAGACAGCATAGACTGAATTAGTGGTAAATATATACAAATCTAAAACAAGGTGACCATTACTAATCCAAAGCAAATGAAGAAGTTGTACAAGATAGATAATCACCTCTCTAGGTATTCTACATAGCTCACCTGTGAATATGTTTATATGGTTAAAGGTCCATCTAGTCAAGGCTATGGTTTTTCCAGTGGTCATGTATGTATGTGAGAGTTGGACTATAAAGAGAGCTGAGCGCCCAAGAATTGATGCCTTTGAACTGTGGTGTTGGAGAAGACTCTTGAGTGTCCCTTGGACTGCAAGGAGATCCAACCAGTCCATCCTAAAGGAAATCAGTCCTGGGTGTTCACTGGAAGGACTGATGTTGAAGCTGAAACTCCAATACTTTGGCCACCTGATGCAAAGAGCTGACTCATTTGAAAAGACCCTGATGCTGGGAAAGATTGAGAGCAGGAGGAGAAGGGGATGACAGAGGATGAGATGGCTGGATGGCATCATCAACTCAATGGACATGGGTTTGGGTGATGGACTCTGTGAGTTGGTGATAGACAGGGAGGCCTGGCATGCTGCAGTTCACGAGGTCTCAAAGAGTCAGGCACGACTGAGCAACTGAACTGAAAACTGAATGTAAAACACTGAACTCTCACCTAACAAAATGATGGTGTAATCATAATCAGTCAGACTGAGAGAGTAGGGGTTGGAGAAGGTGCATAGGAGAGAGGTAAGGAGTGGTGGGAAGAAGTGAGAAATCCTTGACTTCCATGACTTCCACAGTTTGAAAAATGAGCATATTATGACTAAACTGAAAAGAGAGTAACATATTCATGTTATATGGAGATAGGAAGCTAAATACCATAGGAACTGTTTAACAGAGCTGAAAGCATATGCTTGTGAAGTAAGTAAGATGGGAGGAAAGTGGGAGCAAGACTGCTGTTTTTCATTTTTTAAAATGCCTTATGGAAGAATCCTAATCTTTACATGTTCTCAAGTGCACAAAACTTAACTAAAAGTTTTAAAGAAAGGCAAGATGAAGAACCTTTATATCCCTCCCCTACCCAAACTGATGCCAAGTTAGCACGAGAAAAAGCAAAATCTAAATTTTATCTTCATGATAGTGGCCATGATTACTTTTAGTCAGATATTAATTTTAGTCTATAGCCTTTTATGGAAAAGTTTATGAAAAACTGGCCATTCAGAGACAGTGATTTTTAATCTTTTAAAAGTCTCATGGAGAAGGAAATGGCAACCCACTCCAGTACTCCTGCATGGAAAATCCCATGGATGGAGGAGCCTTGTAGGCTACAGTCCATGGGATCACAGCAGAGTATCCTAAGTTGTAAGTTTTTTCCCTTTTGGCACTTTAAATATATTATACCACTCCCTTCTAGCCTTCAGATTTTCTGTGAAAAAGTCAGCTGATAGCCTCATGGGGACTCCCTTGGATACGATTTTTTTTTTTTTTCCTGTTGCTGCCTGTAAAAATCTCTCTTTATATTTATCCTTTAGCATTTCAATTATATATATCAGCATGGGTCTGTCTCATTTCATTTTATTTGGGACCCTCTGTGCTTCTTAAACCTGGATATCTCTTTCCTTCTTCAGGTTGAGAATTTTTCAGCCATAATTTCATTAAATTCATTTTCAACTCCCTTCTCTTTCTCTTGCCTTCTAGAACTGCTATAATGAAAATATTGGTTCATTTCCTGTTATCTCAAACATCCTTTAAACTGCTATCATTTTGTAAAGCTGCTTTTGTTAGTCCTACTCTGATTGAGTGAATTCTATTATTCTAAATTCCAGATCATTTGTGTATTGTTCTGTATCACCTACTCTGCTGTTTATTCCTTCTACTCTGTTTTCCATTTTACTTACTGTAGTCTTCAATTCTGACTCATTCTTTTTATTTTTTTATTTTTAGCTTTTTGTTAAATTCTCACTGTGTTTATCTATTCTTTACCAAAATTCAGTTAGCATTCCTGTTTCTGAGAGGGTTAACAGATAGGAAGGCCAGAGGTCAGCAAGCAGCAGGAGGAAATAAACTGTAACTAGCAGACTTTTTCTTTTTTCCTTTTCTATTGGTTCAGAACATCTGGTTCTGTATGAACTTAAATTTTCTCAAACCTTGAGCTAACCAATGCATTTTCCTTACAAAAATGTTTTGCTTAAGCTATGTTAATGAACTATACAAAAAAGATCTTCATGACCCAGATAATCACAATGGTATGATCAGTCACCTAGAGCCAGAAATCCTGAAGTGTGAAGTCAAGTGGGCCTTAGAAAGCATCACTATGAACAAAGCTAGTGGAGGTGATGAAATTCCAGTTGAGCGACTTCAAATTCTAAAAGATGATGCTGTGAAAGTGCTACACTCAATATGCCAGCAAATTTGGAAAATGCAGCAGGGCCACAGAACTGGAAAATGTCAGTTTTCATTCCAATCCCAAAGAATGGCAATGCCAAAGAATGCTCAAACTACCATACAATTGCACTCATCTCACACTAGTAAAGTAATTCTCAAAATTCTCCAAGCCAGACTTCAACAGTAAGTGAACCGTGAGCTTTCAGATGTTCAAGCTGGATTTAGAAAAGGCAGAGGAACCAGAGATCAAATTGCCAGTATCCTCTGAATCATTGAAAAAGCAAGAGAGTTCCAGAAAAATATCTACTTCTGCTTTATCGACTATGCCAAAACCTTTGACTGTGTGTATCACAAGAAACTGTGGAAAATTCTGAAAGAGATGGGAATACCAGACCACTTAACCTGCCTCCTGGGAAATCTGTATGCAGGTCAGAAGCAACAGTTCGAACTGGACATGCAACAACAGACTGGTTCCAAATCCAGAAAGGAGTACGTCAAGGCTGTATATTGTCACCCTGCTTACAACTTATATGCAGAGTACACCATGAGACATGCTGGGCTGGAAGAAACACAAGCTGGAATCAAGATTGCCAGGAGAAGTATCTATAACCTCATATATGTAGATGACACCACCCTTATGGCAGAAAGCGAAGAAGAACTAAAGAGCCTCCTGAAAGTGAAAGAGGAGAGTGAAAATGTGGGCTTAAAACTTATCATTCAGAAAACTAAGATCATGACATCTGGTCCCATCACTTCATGGCAAATAGATGGGGAAGCAATGGAAACAGTGAGACTTTAGTTTTTGGGCTCCAAAATCACTGCAGATGGTGACTGCAGCCATGAAATTAAAAGACGTTTGCTCCTTGAAAGAAAAGTTATGAACAACCGAGACAACCTAGACAACAACATATTGGGAAGCAGAAACATTACTTTGCCAACAAAAGCCCATCTAGTCAAAGCTATGGTTTTTCCAGTGGTCATGTATGGATGTGAGAGTTGGACTATAAAGAAAGCTGAGCACTGAAGAACTGATCTTTTGAACTGTGGTGTTAGAGAAGACTCGAGAGTCCCATGGACTGCAAGGAGAGCCAAACAGTCCATCCTAAAGGAGATCCATCCTGATTGTCCATTGGAAGGACTGATGTTGAGGCTGAGGCTCCAATACTTTGCCTACCTGATGCGAAGGGCTGACTCACTGGAAAGGACCCTGATGCTGGGAAAGATTGAGGGCAGGAGGAGAGGAGGATGACAGAGGATGAGATAGTTGGATGGCATCACTGACTCAATGGAAATGGGTTTGGGTAGACTCAAGGAGTTGGTGATGGACAGGGAGGCCTGGTGTGCTGCGGTTCACGGGGTCACAAAGAATCGGACATGACTGAGCAACTGAACTGAACAGACATAAAACACCTTACTAAAAACTAGCAAGCAGACATTCTTTCTGCTATCTTCTGATGTCTATGTCAGAAGCTCTTTTACACTTTAATAAAATTCTGTTACACACACACAAAAAATAAAAAAATAAAAGTCTCAGATCTCTTAGATAATCTTGTTAAAGTAACATAGTTGCTACTGGAAAAAATTTATATGTGCACATTTTTCTTTTAATCTCAGAGACTGATTAGAATCTTATCCTTAGACTTCAGCTCATAATTCCCAACTTCAAAGATGATCATAAGTTCAATTTTCTGTATTTTTTTCTTAACTCCTAACCTAATATGCTCATTTTTCTACTTTTTGCACAGAAAGCATTTAGTCTCTAACTTAATTGTTCCATTTATTACTTTTTCAAGTATCTTGAAAAATTTTTTAATCTTAATTTTAAAATTAAACTTTCTACATTATAAAAGCAACACATGCTTCTGTAGAAAATACAGATAAGAAAGAAAACCTTTTTTAAAAATATATAATCTCACCTCTTAGCTATTATTACTTATTATTGGTACACAATATATCCTTCCAGATTTTCCTGTTTATACACTTAAAAGAAAAACTGGAATCATAGGTATGTTTTATAACTGCTTTTCTCATAAAACAACATATATTATGTCTCCAGATCTGATTTCTCTACTGCCTTCCAGATTTCTTTATTCCCTCAACTGCTTAACTGATCTCCTTATTTCAAACTTAGCAAGGTTTAAATGGAACTTTTCATTTTCTCCACAAGCCCGTTTTCTCCACAATCTTTCCCATCTCAGTAAATGGAAATAACACCATATTATTCAAGGTAAAAACTTCATCCTTTTTTTCTCTTTCTGTCAACTGCCACACCCAACTCATCACTCAGTTCTGTTAACAAGAACTGTAAAATACATTTCAAACTTATCCACTCTTTCCACCTCTAGAGTCAAAGATTTCTTTGACGACTGCAAAAGCCTCTTTTTGTCTCTCTGTGTCTACTTTTGCCCCCTACAATTTATTTTCCACTCAAGTTCATTGATGATTCCAAAATACAGATCAGATCATGACACATCTCTTCTCCAAACTAATAAATCTCTCTACCATTGTATTTTAAAAAAAAGATTTCTTTGACGACTGCAAAAGCCTCTTTTTGTCTCTCTGTGTCTACTTTTGCCCCCTACAATTTATTTTCCACTCAAGTTCATTGATGATTCCAAAATACAGATCAGATCATGACACATCTCTTCTCCAAACTAATAAATCTCTCTACCATTGTATTTTAAAAACAATGTAATCTTTACCATGATGTTCCAGGTCCTACATTATCTATCCTGTGGTCATTGCTCTAATCTCCATGCCTACACTCTTTTACTCAGCTCAGATCTGTTGCCAAACATGTCAAGTATTCCCATCTCAGGGCCCTCATACTTGCTTTTCATTCTTCCTGTAGTGTCCCTTCCCCGCCCCACCGCCTGGCTTTTTACATGAATAGCACTCTCTCATCATTTGGGGCTGTGCTGTGCTAAGTCGCTTCAGTTGTGTCCGACTCTTTGCGACCCTATGGACTGTAGACCGCCAGGCTCCTCTGTCCATAGGATTCTCCAGGCAAGAATACTGGAATGGGTTGTCATGCCCTCTTCATTTGGATTACATCTCAAACGCCAGTTCACCCTTTCCTGACTACCCGTTCTCCAGTAGGCAACCCCACTTCACCCCATTCCTAGTACCTCCCAATACTATCTTATTGTTCTATTTTACTGTCTTCAGATACTCACCCAAAACTAAATTTATTTTGTTTATTTGCCTGATTACTGCCTATCAACCTTCTGTCCTCACACTCTCTTATAGAATATAAGTTCTTTGACAGGACAGACGTTATCAGTCTTATTCACTGATTTATTCTCAGTATTTAGAACAGTTCCTATTCACAGCTGTCAACCAATAAATCAATAAATATTTATGGAAAAATGGACATGAGTTCTATATTAAAAATTGTTTTTTATTATAATACTTCTTAAAAAAACTTTATTTTGGAATAATTTTAGATTTATAGAAGAACTGCAGAGTTCCCATATACCTTTTACTCAGTATTTCCTAATGCTAATACACTTGTTAAAACTAAGAAATGAACTCTGGAATAACAGTATTTATCAAGGCTTCCCTTGTGGTTCAGAGGTAAAGAATCTACATGCCAATGCAGAAGACACGGGTTCAATCCCTGGGTCAGGAAGATCCCCTAGAGAAGGAAATGGCATCCCACTCCAGTACTGTTGCCTGGGAAATCCCATGGACAGAGGAGCCTGGCAGGCTACACAGTCCATGCAGTTGCAAAAGAGCTGGACACAACTGAGCAACTAAACAACTACACTATTTATTAACCAAACTACAGACTATTCAGGTTTTACCACTTTTTCAATAAATGGTTTTTGTTCCAGGATATCACCTTATATTTAGTCATCATATCTCCTTAGTCTCCTCTAATCTGTGACTATCTCTTAGTCTTTCCTTGTTTTTCATCACTTTAAACTTTTGAAGAATACTGTTCACATATCCTGTAAAACATCTAGAATGTCCCTCAGTTTGGATTTGTCTGATATGTTCTCATATTTAGAACAGTATTATGCATTTTGTGGAAAAGTACCACATAGGTGAAGTATCTTCTTATCACATGATATGGGAGGCAGGGACTAAGTGATACCAACATAACTTATCTCTAGTGATACTGACCTTGATTACTTAAGGTGATGCTTGCCAGGTTTCTACACTGCAAAGCTACTAGTTTTCCCTTTCCATACTCTACTCTTCTGAAGGGAGTCACCAAATTCACTCTAAACTCATGGAGAGGGAAATTAAGAAACTCCTCTAGAATGGAAAATATCTATACATATCATTTCTTCCATTCATTTTTAATTACGAAAAAGAGAGGTAGTGACATGACAGCAAGCTCAAAAGATAGACATTATTTGATTATTTATCTAAAGAAAAACTTTGTTAAATACTCTTACCTACCAGTATCAAGATACCAAAGATCCTTGCAGCAAACTTGACTATTCAGTGCTTTTTTGTAGCCATCTCTTCCACTCCAAAAATATAATCGAGTGCCAATTGCAACAGCACAGTGTCCAGCTCTTGGTCTTGGTCTTGAATTTTTTTTATCTTCCTGAGAATCTGATACTAGGGTGGTCCATTCTGCTGTATCTAAACATAGAAATATCCATGACTGATCAACTTCTCTTAAATGACATAATAAAAAAAAATTATTTTATTAATAAATTTTATTTTAGTAAATAATTCTTAAAAGACTCACCAAGATTCAGGTAAGAAAATGAACTGGTACACCTCCATTCACAATCATGAGGTGAAGTCTCAATATTCTCCCCTTTATGTGGAACCCATCCACCAAAGATGTACATCCTGAACAACAACAAAAGGAAAACATAAAGGAGCTGGTTTTCTTTTTAAAATCACTTATCACTGTCAAGGAAATGCAAATATGATAATGAATACAGTGGTCTTCATTCTAGAGTTTATAATTTTATGAAGCCATACAGAATCAAAATTATTTCTCTCTGGCCAGTTATTTAAAGTAGGAAATATTTCAATTATAACACATTTAAAAATCAATATTGTATGTATGCAGTATACTAAGGGGTACCTCAGCCAGAAGCATGACATTGAAAGTCAAATTTAGAATTGATGTGTATAGTAACCAAAGAGAATTCAGTTTCATATAACTTTGGTCACTGATATCATCAAATAAAAAACATTAAACTATGTTTCTCAGAGCCCTAAAGGTTCTTGAGACATGCCCAATGGTTACTGAAAAGGTAAGGCTCATCAGGCAGAACTTAGGCCATGTAGCCTCACGCCAACCAGAGAAGCTCTGTTTTTTAAAATCTGATTTCTATATTATAGTTCCAGTAGAAAACCACATTTTATAAAAGAGTTCTGCTGTTTAAAAAAATGAATATCTTATTAGATTTTGCTTATGGTTATTTTTGAGAAGAACTAATGAGGTTCTAAATTTTAACTGTTGTCTCCTAAAAGATTACCTTTAAGATAAAGTCTCTACAGAGATAAGTACTTACTTCCATTCTGCTGCTGCTAAGTCACTTCAGTCGTGTCCAACTCTGTGTGACCCCACAGACGGCAGCCCACCAGGCTCCCCCACCCCTGGGATTCTCCAGGCAAGAATACTGGAGTGGGTTGCCATTTCCTTCTCCAATGCATGAAAGAGAAAAGTGAAAGTGAAGTCGCTCAGTCTGTCCGACTGTTAGCGACCCCATGGACTGCAGCCCACCAGGCTACTCCGTCCATTGGATTTTCCAGGCAAGAGTACTGGGGTGGGGTGCCATTGCCTTCCCCGTACTTCCATTCTACTTAAAACAATATTCTTAATCCTGGCTCAGTGTTGTATAAGAAAGGGAACTTGTTGATGACAGTTAACCTTGAAGGAGTGCTCTTTATGTACCAGGCACTGTTGGAAGCATTTTGCATGTACTGATTCATTCAGTCCTCATGGGAGCCTTGTGAAGGAGGTTTTACTGTTATCCCCATTTTATACTCGAGCTGGTTTAAAGCTCAACATTCAGAAAACAAAGATCATGGCATCCATTCCCATCACTTCATGGCAAAGAGATGGGGAAACAATGGAAACAGTGGCAGACTTTATTTTGGGGGGCTCCAGAATCACTGCAGATGGTGAATGCAGCCATGAAATTAAAAGACACTTACTCCTTGGAAGGAAAGTTATGACCAACCTAGAGAGCATATTAAAAAGCAAAGACATTACTTTGCCAACAAAGGTCTGTCTAGTCAAGGCTATGGTTTTTCCAATAGTCATGTATGGATGTGAGAGTTGGACTATAAAGAAAGCTGAGCACCAAAGAACTGATGCTTTGAACAGTGGTGTTGGAGAAGACTCTTGAGAGTCCCTTGGACTGCAAGATCCAACCAGTCCATTCTAAAGAAAATCAGTCCTGAATATTCATTGGAAGAACTGATGCTGAAGCTTAAATTTCAATACTTTGGCCACCTGATGCAAAGAGCTGACTCATTTGAAAAGACCCTGATGCTGGGAAAGATTGAAGGTGGAAGGAGAAGGGGATGACAGAGGATGAGATGGTTGGATGCCATTACTGACTCAATGGACATGAGTTTGAGTAAACTCCGGGAGTTGGTGATGGACAGGGAGGCCTGGCATGCTGCAGTCCATGGGGTCACAAAGAGTCGGACATGACTGAGCAACTGAACTGAACTGACTGATACTCAAGTAATCTATAGTACAGAGAGATTCAGTTTCTTTGCCCCTGAACAGACAGTACAAGTATCCAAGCTGAGACCTGAATTCAGGTAATCTGGTTACAGAGTCCACCTTCTATCCATAATGCCATTCAAAGTATAATCATTGAACACAGAAGCTAAATATACACCTGAGTATGAATCAAGCACTACCAAAAATGTGTAAGAAGAAACAATGAGTTACATGTGTCAAATCTATTGATGGAGGACAGATAAGTTTGACATCACCCTGCCTTACCCTTATGTAATACCTACTCTTTGCATGACGTAAAGAATGCAAAGAAGCAGAAGAAGGAGTATGACAAGAAAATGTATGATATTTTAGCTCCTGTGCACATATTGTTTTGGTTTCAGTAAGTGCATCACTCTTCTTTGTACATATCTTTCTTAAGTTTGTTAAAAAGAAAAAAAGACCAAAATATAAAATAACACCATACTTATTTCCTATAACACTGGCTGTATGAAGGCTTCGTGGAAGTGGCACTGTCCCTTTAGTTTCTGGTTTTGACCATGACATAGTTTCTAAAAATAAAAACAAATATATTAGCAACTTAATTTAATAATAGAGAATTATCTCAACTTCCAGAAATTTTTTTTAAAAGGGACCTACCAAAATGAAGCTAAAATGTTTCAAAACCATTATTTAAATTTCATATTAAAATAAACATTTTCAGCTGACACAAATTGTCAATCACAGCAATTTATTTACACTTGAATGTTAGTATTTGCAATGGAGAGGTGTATTTAGGGTGCAAACAATTTTGAATTAAGACTAGATTAAGGTTTTTAACATTTTAAGGAAGAGCACATTGTGCAGAAGACACTCAGAAGTGACAGCACATGTATCTCCAAATATTCATTCCTTAGCGCCTTAAAATAGCTATGTGAGGGTTTTTTTTATTGACCAGCTGTAACATTACTAATGCCACATTTACTATAGACAGGGTAACCACATAAATTCAATCATCCTCAACTGGGACACTTTACAGAGTGAAAGGAGGTACTAGTGATAATTACACGGGACAATAAGCATAAAACAGGACCATTAAAGGCAAACCAGAAAATATGGTGATCCTACTTATAGGGAGCCCAGGAGTGTCACTATCATAAATCAAACATTCATTTGTTCAACTTGACTCATCAGCAATCATTCACATTAAATCCAAGTACAACTCAATACTATAATAAAAATATTTTTCAAGGTAATTTTTATGTTTAATGAATTTCTAAGCCTGAATCAACTTAAGCTCACCTAAGTCAAGTTGCCATAGATCATCCAGGCGAGCACCACACATTCCACCAAAAACATACATTTTCGGACTTCCAGAATCTCTTTTGCAATATATAACAGCCGTGTGGGATTCTCTTGGAGAAGGCACAATCCCTTTAGTCACCGGAATGCTCCAACCCACAACACCAGAACCATGCTGTAGCTCCAACTCATAGAAGTCATTTAAATATCTAGGATATAATGGAATAAATTAAAACATTAATATAATATATACCTTTTATTTGCTTTTTATTTCTATTTATAAAATTATATATGCTTACTGTGAAAAAGTCATATAGTACAGAAAAATGTTAGGAGAGCAGAAACCCCATAACTCATTCATTCAATGCTATTTATCAAACATTACTGTGTACCAGGCACTCTTGTGGGGATCATCAGTGAACAGAAGAGATTTAAAAAACCTGCCACCATACAGCCAACACTCGTGTCCATGACAATACTGTGACGGTTTCAAAACATAGCCTCAAATTCCCTGACCTTCGTCCCTACAGCAAGTAGGGCTTATGTCCACTCCCCTTGGTGCTGGGTAGGTTGTGATTGCTTTAACTAATAGAGTACAGTGAAATGACACTATGTGACTTCTGGGGCTGAGTCACAGAAGACCAATGTAGCTTCACTAGTGACCACCACTTGCATTCGGAATCCTGAACCTCCATGAAAGTTCAACTGTCAGAAAACCACCATCTGAATAGGACACACGCAGGCACACAGGATGACAGTCCTAGTTGAGTCCATCCTTCAGCCATCCCAGCTGAGGCATGAGACATGGGAGTGACCACTCAAGCCTTCCCATCTGAGGGCCTAGCCATCACTGCTCTCTTCCGTATGAATTTTCAAAGGACAGAATCCATGGACACAATAAAATGGCTGCTATTTTCCATTACTAACTTTTGGGGCAATTTATTATATGGTACTAGATAACTGGAACAATCACTACTGACAATAGTAAATACCCTTTAAGACCTCTCTCTCTGTGGATAGCTACATACATACAAGCAAGGTATACTAAAAATGTTGCTTTGCAACTTTTTTTCTTTATAAATTTTCACTCTATAATGTCATAGCAATGTTCTACATAGCTTTTTTACTCTAGAAATTGGCATCAGACTTCTCATCTGTGACATGGATGTTTTCTATATTTTCAGCAAAATGATTTTCATAGGAATCTGCTTCTCAATAAATTGAGTAATCAAATTATTACTCAAGTATGAAGGCAAAATTAAACATTTCAGAACATATAAAACTTCAGTTTAGCCATATAATTTGTTTTGTGAAAAAATGATTCTAGATCATCCATGAAAAATAAAAAGAAATCCAAGAAAGAATACACTGAATAAAAGAAATGGTTGTACAAATAAACTAGTAATTTATAATCAAATTTAAATTGATGTTGATAACTGTGGTTGTGAGGTCTATATAATCACTGAGAAAGACTAATCAAAAAATTAATTTCTTAACATTATTGTCATTTGGAATAAGATTCACAATGCTACAAAACAAAAAAAAGGGAGTAAGGAGAAAAAGGCTACAGATAATCTATTTCTAAAGATGAAAAGGTATCCTTGGTTTAAATGTGTGTGATAATTTCCAAGCAATGAAAGGAAGAACAGAAATAGCATGTATAATTTTCAAATCATTAGAAGGAAAGAATGAATCAGAAAAAAAAATAAAGCAAGAAAAAGGAAAATGGGGAAGAAAGCATAATCTATAGAGATAGGATAGGAAAAACAACTATAAACAGTGTCAAGAGAAAATAAAAACTGAAAGCAATTTAGTATTCATTACAGAAAAGAGATCAAATTTTCTTAATATAAAGACCTATAAAATCAAGAAATCAAGATAATGACCAATCACACAATAGACATAGGTAAAAGGTATAAATAGGCAGTTCACAGAACAGGAAATAAAAATTACATAAATATACACAGAAAAATATTCACCCTCATCACAACTTTTACAAATCTACAAAGGAAGAGAAAGGGGTATGGAGAAGCAACAACAAGCAGAGTTTATGGAAGACATAAAATTACATGGGCAGGGAAGAAACTTCCCTATTGTAAGACAAAGTCTCTTCAACGTAGGGAATGTGTAGGGGAATCAAAAGAACCCCAAATCCAACTATAAGCAATTAACAAGTGAAAGTGAAAGCCTCTCAGACATGTCCGACTCTTTGTGACCCCAAGGACTATACAGTCCATGAAATTCTCCAGGCCAGAATACTGGAGTGGGTAGCCTATCCCTTCT
This sequence comes from Oreotragus oreotragus, assembly GCA_006410675.1. Taxonomy (NCBI): domain Eukaryota; kingdom Metazoa; phylum Chordata; class Mammalia; order Artiodactyla; family Bovidae; genus Oreotragus; species Oreotragus oreotragus. Next base: position 330,159 of record SJYX01023859.1, on the reverse strand, counting down.
CCTAGGGATCTTCCCAACCCAGGGATCAAACCCAGGTCTCCCACATTGCAGGTGGATTCTTTACCAGCTGAGCCACAAGGGAAGCATAGCAAGGATGATAATAAAACTGTTTAACAACTGATAATGGCATAGATTTAAACAGGTCAGAATGAATGCCAGCCAGTATGCTGTAAACAGTTCATACTAATTAACTGTTAGTTCTATTTATGAAAGGTAAGTCTGTAACAAAATAATATATACAGGTTGAAATTACATATAAGGAATAAAACACAAATTCACAATCACACTGGGAGATTTTAACATGTCATTCAGAAGTTGATATGACCAAGATCTACAGCATAAAACAGTTTTGAATAATAATTTAAGATACTGATTTAATAAAGAATCTTTTACCCAAACAGTCAAGAATTCATGATCCTATGAACAACTATGAAATAGTTACAAAAAATGACTGTGAAATAGACCACAAAAATAATCACTAAAAAGAAGAAACTCCATAGACCATATTTTTTAATTGAGCATAATAAAACTAGATATTAGTGACAATAACAAAATTTTCCATTTGAAAAAAATTTTAAATTATGCTTAACATACACTTTTGGTTAAAAACAGAAAAAAATGAATTCTCAAACTACAGATGTAAGAAAACTTCCTTATATACAGGAACTTAAAAAAATACAACAAATTACTAAGTATAACAAAAAAGAATCAGACTCACAGATATAAAGGACAAAGTAATGGTTACCAGTGGCGAGAGGGAAGGGAGGAGGCATAGAGGGAGGGGATGAAGAGGTACAAACTATTAGGTATAAAATAAGCTACAAGAACATATTGTACAACACAGAGAATATAGCCAATATTTTGTAATAACTATAAATGGAGTATAACCTCAAAAAATAGTGAATCACTATATTGTACACCTAAAACTTATATAATATGATACAACTATACTTCATAATCCCATCCACAGAGGAGCCTGGCAGGTTACAGTCCATGGGATCAAAGAGTCGGACACAACTGAGCACAAGACACATGACATGATATTTCATAAACAAGTATAGAATCGGACATGATTCAGTGGCTGAACAACAACATACTTCATATATATATGTACATATAATTTTTTTAAAAAAAAGCTTCCTTAATCTGACCAAAGGCATATAATGGAAACTTAAAGCAAACATCACTTAATGATAGGTAAATATTAAGTATATTAATGAAAAAGAATAGAGTTTAGAATAAAAGTTGATAATATTTTTCTATACAGAGCTAGACTGTAAATATTTTAGACTTCATATGTCATAAGTTCAATTCTACTCTGTTCTTTTAATAAGAAAGCAGCCAGAGACAACATGCATATAAACAGGAGTGGCTGTGTTCCAATGAAACTTACTAGCAAAAACAGGCAGCAAGCCAAATTTTACATACAAAGAGTAGTTTGTAACCCCTGGGGTGGAGAGACTAGAAAAAGATCCATTTCTATGAGAATTAAGATATGACAGAGATGGGACTTCAAAACAGTGGGGAGGTAGAAGAAGACTGGCTTATTTAACAAATGGTTGTGGGAGAACAGAAAATTCATTCAGAAGAAAAAGTAAAAAGCTACTAAAATATATTGCAAGTGCATTAACATTTTAAACATAAAAAGCAAAACTAGTGAATGTATTAGAAAACATGATAGAAAAATTATTTTAATAGTTTTGGGATAGGAAAGTCTTCTTAATAAGCAAGACACAGAGCCAGAAAACCATTAAAAAAATATATATCATCATACTTGATAAAGGAAAAAGGAAAACTCTTAAAAAGGGGGAAGCAAACAAGAGACTTGGAAAATATTATTTAGAACAAATAAATATGTAGAACATATAAAAAACAGTAATAAAAAGAAAAACTGTAATCCATGAAAATATGATTAGAATAATAAAATCTTGTCACTGGATACAAGATCACTATACTGGTCAAGATCAATAGAGACCAACTTTATTTCTATATGCTAGCAATGAACAATCCAAAAAAGAAATTAAGAAGCCAAATCTAGTCACGTCATCAAAAGGAATAAAAGATTAAAAATAAATTTAACAAAACAAGAGCAAGATTAGTACATTGGAAATCTGAAAACATTGCTGACCAACAACCCAAAGAAGATCTAAATAAATGTAGAGACATTGCATGTTTATAGACTAGAAGACTCAATACTAATAAGATAGAAACTCTCCAAATATTGATATATCCAGTCAACACATTTCCTATCAAAATCTTAGGAGAACTTTTTGTGGAAATTATCAAGATGATCCTAAAATTTACACAGAAATGCAAAGGATTCAGAATAGCGAAAACATTCTTGAAAAAAGAGTAAAATTTCAGAACATAGATCTTCCTATTTCGAAACTTACTACAAAGCTACAGTAACTAAGACAATGTGGTACGAGCATAAGACCAGAAATATAGATCAGTGGGACAGAATTAGAAGTCTAGAAACAAACTCTTACAGTTATGGTCAATTGACAGTCTACAAAGATGCCAGAACAATATAATGAGAAAAGGATAATCTTTACAACAAATAGTGTTGGGAAAATTGAATATCTGTATGTAAAAGGATGAATTTACTCAGTTATTTTAGGCATAAAAATTACCTCAAAAAGAACCATAGATATAAATGTAAAGGACAAAACTAAGAACTTTTAGAACAAAATAGAGGAACAAATCTTTATGACCTTAAGATAGGCAAACAGTTCTTAAAAACGATGCTAAAAGCATAATCCATATTTGCAAATCATTTATTTGATTTTTTAAAGAAACAAACTTGTATCTAGAATATATAAAGAAGTCTTACAACTCAATAATAAGAATACAAGCAACTAAACTTTATTTTTAAAAGTTATTTTATTGAATTATAGTTGATTTACAATGTTACATTAATTTATGTTGTACAGCAAAGTGACTCAGTTACACATACCTATATACATTCTTTTTTATATTGCTTTCTATGATGGTTTATCACAGGATATTGAATACAGTTCCCTGTGCTAAACAGCAGAACCTTGTTGTTTACGCAGCTCTATATGACAGTTTGCATCTGCTAATCTGAAACTCCCAATCCATCCCTCCCCTATGGCAACCACAAGCCTGTTCTCTATGTCTGTGAGTTGATTTCTGTTTCATAAATAAGTTTATCTGTATCATATATTAGATTCCACATATTAAGTGATAGTATATGGTATTTGTCTTTCTTTGTCTGACTTACTTCACTGAGTATGATCATCTCTAGGTCTATCCATGTTATTGCAAATAGCAGTACTTCCCTTTTTTATGGCCAAGTAGTATTCCACTGTATATATGTACCACATCTTTATCCATCGATCTGTCTATGGACATTTAGGTTGTTTCCATGCCTTGGGTATTGTGAACTGTGCTGCTATGAACATAGGTGGGCAATGTATCTTTTTGAATTATAGTTTTTTCTGGAAAAATGCCCAGGAGTGGGATTGTTGGATCATATGACAACTTTTAGTTTTTTTAGAAACTTCCATACTGTTTTCCACAGTGGCTATACCAATTCATATTTCCATCAACAGTGTAGGAGAGTTTCCTTTTCTCCATACCCCCTCGAGCATTTGTTATTTGTAGAATTTTTAATGATGGCCATTCTGACCAGTGTGAGGTGGTACCTGTTTGTTATTCTGATTTGCATTTCTCTAATAATTAGCAAGGTTTTCTTGTGCCTATTTGCCATCTATATAAAACAATTTAATTTTAAAATGAACAAAGATTTGAATAGAAATTTCACCAAAGAAGATATATAAATGGCCAGAAAGCTCATGAAAAGAAACTCAACATCATTGGTCAATATGGAAATGCAAACCAAACCATAATAAGACATGACCTTATACCCACTAGGTTGGCTACAGTCAAAAAGATAAGACAATAACAAATGTTAGCATTTGATGTGGAAAATTTGGAACCCTTATACATTGCTGGTGGGAAGGTAAAATGGTAGTCACTGGAAAACAGTCCAGTAGTGCTTAAAAGTTAGATATAAATTTCCCACATGACTCATCAGTTCTATTACTAGGTATCTAATCAAGAATAATGAATACATATCCATAGAAAGACTTGTAGGCAAATGATAATAGCATTATTATAAGAGCCCCAAATTGGAAACAATCCAAATGTCTATCAATTGAAGACAGATAAATAAAATGTGACATATCAGTACAATGGAGTATTATTCAACAATAAAAAGGAAAAAACATTTGATACATGCTACAGTATGGTTGAACCTCAATATTACGCTAAGGGAAAGAAGATAAACGCACAAAATCACATGTATATGAAATGTTGAGAAAAAGCTAATCTAAGAGACAGAAAGTAGTCTGGTAGTTATGTCGGTATTGGTATGGGAATGAGGACTGACTGCAAATGAATAAGAAGTTTCTTATAGTAACTCATATATATGGAATCTAGGAAAGCAGTACTGGTGAACCTATTTACAGAGAAGAAATGGAAATGGAGATATAGAGAATGGACTTATGGACACAGAGAGGGGAGGAGAGGCTAGGAGAAACTGAGAGAGCAGCATTGACATAGGTGGGAAACTGCTATGTAACACAGAGAGAGCCCAGCAGGCGCTCTGCAATGACTTAGATGAGTGGAATGTGGGGCAAGGGAGGCTACAGAGAGAGGGGAGATATATATATATATATACATATATATATAATTATGACTGATTCGCGCTGACACACAGCAGAAACCACTGTCTGAACCACCAGAGAGGCTCACAGAGACTCTCACAACACTGTAAAGCAATTATCCTCCAATAAAAAAGTTTCTTTTTGGAATGATGGAAATATTCTAGAATTGGATTGTGGTGATGGTTACACAACACTACAAATTACTAAAAATCTATGAATTATACATATAAAAAAGATGAATGTTATGGTATATTATCAATTTTAAACAAAAATAAATGTGGACCTAAACAATTTCAGTGTAGGAATTGTAACTATTCAATAAGCACTGTTAATTAAGCTCATTTATAGTTTAAAAATAAATCAAAATAAACCTATGAAATATATTTCACCAATTATGTTGGCAAGAACTAAGAAGAGTGAGATGATTCAGTATTGTCAGGGATGTAAGTCATTCTTGTATGCTGCCATTAGGAGTATAAAACTGTTCCATCTCTTTGGAGGTTGATTCAGGAGTACCTAACTAGAACTAACACCCAAAGAGATGTCCTTTTCATTATCAGGGACTGGAATGCAAAAGTAGGAAGTCAAGAAATAACAGTAACAGGCAAATTTGGCCTTGGAGTACAGAATAAAGCAGGGCAAAGGCTAATAGAACTTTGCCAAGAGAATACACTGGTCATAGCAAACACCCTCTTCCAACAACACAAGAGAAGACTCCATACGTGGGCATCACCACATGGTCAACACCAAAATCAGACTGATTATATTATTTGCAGCCAAAGATGGAGAAGCTCTGTAGTCAGCAAAAATGAGACCAGGAGCTGACTGTGGCTCAGATCATAAACTCCTTACTGCCAAATTCAGAGTTAAATTGAAGAAAGTGGGGAAAACCACTAGACCATTCAAGTATGACCTAAATCAAATCCCTTATGATTATACAGTGGAGGTGAGAAATAGATTTAAAGGACTAGATCTGATAGATAGAGTACCTGATGAACTATGGACTGAGGTTCGTGACATTGTACAGGAGCTGTCTCTTATACACATCTAGATGTGTATAAGAGACAGATTTTATAATTTCTCACTTTTTTTTTGCATTTTTCTTCAGTCTATAATTTTCCCCCATG
>SJYX01023859.1:282890-302889 GCA_006410675.1 Oreotragus oreotragus | reverse complement strand
TTTTTTTTTTTTTTAATTTGGGCCATGCCATGCTGCCTGCAGGATCTTAGTTCCCTGGGCCTTTGGCAGTGAAGATGCTGAGTCCCAACCATTGGACTGCCCAGTAATTCACTTGAAGGATGACCAAGTGAAGGAATAATTATGGATACAATTTAACCCCAGAGTTGCTGCCCCAAATCCTAGTATTTGAAACACTTCTTAAGTAAGAAACAGTTGCAAAGTGCTGAACAGAAATTCCAGTCTCTGCTTCATTACTATATTGCTGTGGGAACTTGGACTTTAACTTGCTCAAAGGCTCAGCTTGCTCATTTGCAGACTGGGGCAAAAGATATCTGTTCAACTTACCTAACAAGAATGTTATACAGATAAAACAGAAGATATGAAAATGCTTTGTTAACGTTCGAAGTTCTATACAAATAGATCTGGTCTAGATACTCTGACTCTGCAAGTTCAAGTCTGAAACCAGCCCCCACTAAATCCTTCAGAGCCACAGTGTTCATTATAGTAGCCACTAGCAACACTGGCTATGAGAACTTAAAATGTGACTAGTGCCACTGAGGAACTGAATTTTAAATTGTACCTAGTCTTAATCAATTTCAGTTGAAAAACAGATTCATGATCCAGTTACTGGAAAAGTTTGAAGTGTGTTTGGAGCAACCTGAGCCTGCAAATCTATTTTTTAAATCATAAATTTTATAAAATCTAAATACATATCAGTTGTTTCTGGTGAAATTTAGTGTTGGAATTGAGACATGTTGCAAATGTCAAAGACACACCAGACTTTAAAGGCTTCATGCAAAGCAAAAAGTGTAAAATGTCTTATTAATAAGTTTTCTGCCAATTAAATGTTGAAATAATATTTTTAATATATTGAGTTAAATAAAATTTACCATTAAAATTAATTTGACCTCTTTGTGTTTTTTGTGTGTGTGTGTGAAGGATTTTTTAAAATGCTTTATTTTTAAATTGGAGGATAACTCCATTACAATGTTACGTTAGTTTCTGCTTTGCAACAGTGTGAGTCAGCTATATGTACACATAGATCCCCTCCCTCTTAGAGCTCCCTTCCAGTCCCCCATCACATGCTAGCCCTCTGGGTCATCACAGAGCAGCAGGCTGAGCTCCCTGTGCTACTGTCTCTTATACACATCTAGATGTGTATAAGAGACAGCTCGTGGACTGCAGCCCACCAGGCTCCCCCATCCCCGGGATTCTCCAGGCAAGAACACTGGAGTGGGTTGCCATTTCCTTCTCCAGTGCGTGAAAGTGAAAAGTGAAAGTGAAGTCGCTCAGTCGTGTATGACTCTTAGCGACCTCGTGGACTGCAGCCCACCAGGCTCCCCCATCCCCGGGATTCTCCAGGCAAGAACACTGGAGTGGGTTGCCATTTCCTTCTCCAGTGCGTGAAAGTGAAAAGTGAAAGTGAAGTCGCTCAGTCGTGTATGACTCTTAGCGACCTCGTGGACTGCAGCCCACCAGGCTCCCCCATCCCCGGGATTCTCCAGGCAAGAACACTGGAGTGGGTTGCCATTTCCTTCTCCAGTGCGTGAAAGTGAAAAGTGAAAGTGAAGTCGCTCAGTCGTGTATGACTCTTAGCGACCTCGTGGACTGCAGCCCACCAGGCTCCCCCATCCCCGGGATTCTCCAGGCAAGAACACTGGAGTGGGTTGCCATTTCCTTCTCCAGTGCGTGAAAGTGAAAAGTGAAAGTGAAGTCGCTCAGTCGTGTATGACTCTTAGCGACCTCGTGGACTGCAGCCCACCAGGCTCCCCCATCCCCGGGATTCTCCAGGCAAGAACACTGGAGTGGGTTGCCATTTCCTTCTCCAGTGCGTGAAAGTGAAAAGTGAAAGTGAAGTCGCTCAGTCGTGTATGACTCTTAGCGACCTCGTGGACTGCAGCCCACCAGGCTCCCCCATCCCCGGGATTCTCCAGGCAAGAACACTGGAGTGGGTTGCCATTTCCTTCTCCAGTGCATGAAAGTGAAAAGTGAAAGTGAAGTCGCTCAGTCGTGTATGACTCTTAGCGACCCCATGGACTGCAGCCCACCAGGCTCCTCCATCCATGGCATTTTCCAGGCAAGAGTACTGGAGTGGGGTGCCATCGCCTTCTCCTACTTATATACAAAGTAAAACATTTAACTGAGGCAGGCCCATTGGGTAAAAAATGATAAACATTTGGCTTTCAACCAATAAAAAATAAACATGGAATAATAATAACTCAGATAATTGGAGTTGTGTTGACTAATGACAGCACAAATGGAAAATGCATATAGATCGCATAGGGCTGCATTCAAGCAAGTAACTGAAACCTGACCATAGCAACTTAACTGGATCCAGGTTTATCTTCCTCATGTGGTTATATGCTCCATAAATAGCTCAGGCTGCTATGGTGACTCCCAGAGCCATCAGGACTGAGGCTCCTCCTGTGTTCTTTCTTGTTCTTGTTTAGTCGCTAAGTCCAGCCCGTTGCAGAACCTGTGGACTGTGGCCTGCCTTGCTTCTTGGTCCATGGGATTTCCCAGGCAAGAATACTGCAGTGGATTGCCCTTTCCTTCTCCAGGGATCTTCCCAACCCAGGAGTCGATCCCGTGTCTCCCAAGTCTCATGCATTGGCAGGTGGATTCCTTACTGCTGAGCCACGAGGGAAGCCCCATTCTTGCCCAGTTCAGTTCTGTTCAATTCCTCAGTCCTGTCTGACTCTTTGCAACCCCATGGACTGCAGCATGCCAGGCCTCCCTGTCCATCACCAACTCCCAGAGCTTGCTCAAGCTCATGTTCACTGAGTCAGTGATGCCATCCAACCATCTCATTCTCTGTTGACCCCTTCTCCTGCCTTCAGTCTTTCCCAGCATCAGGGTCTTTCCAATGAGTCAGTTCTTTGCATCAGGTGGCCAAAGTATTGGAGCTTCAGCTTCAGCATCAGTCCTTCCAATGAACACCCAGGACTGATCTCCTTTAGGATGGACTGGTTGGGTCTCCTTGCAGTCCAAGGGACTCTCAAGAGCCTTCTCCAATACCACAGTTCAAAAGCATCAATTCTTCAGTGCTCAGCCTTCTTTATGGTCCAGCTCTCATCCATACACTCTTGCTCTGTCCTTCTTAATTATCACATTCAGGACCACTGAATCACGCAATGCCAGGTCACAGATATTTTCCATTTGCTCGTTTGGATCTATACTCCTCTTTAACTTGCTCAGTGCCCTGAGATTGACCTAAATGTATTGCATCACCTCAACTCTCTAGGTCTCTGGTGTCCAGTTGGGTTTGGCCAATGGAAGGCACTACCCACAGAAAATTGTAAGGTTGGGGTAATGAACCTCCTTCTCCCTTTCTCGGGGTGAACAGCGGCTGCTCCCCTCAGGCAGCCCTTCCCCGCAGCTGTTTTCTCTTGGTCCTGGTAACCACTCCCTTCTCCTGCCCACAGAACTGGAAATGCTCCCTGCATTGCTAACCCCAGGCTAGAGCCTTGACTCTTAACCGTGTTTCCTAGCACCGACTACACCTTTTNGTCCCTTTCTCGGGGTGAACAGCGGCTGCTCCCCTCAGGCAGCCCTTCCCCGCAGCTGTTTTCTCTTGGTCCTGGTAACCACTCCCTTCTCCTGCCCTCAGAACTGGAAATGCTCCCTGCATTGCTAACCCCAGGCTAGAGCCTTGGCTCTTACCATGTTTCCTAACACCGACTACACCTTTTCAAATAGTGCCTGTTTTCCAAGTCTCCACGATCAGCCCATTGCAGTAAGCTGTGTGTGTCTTGTTGGGACGCTGACTGATTCAACATGGTGGTCTCTGTGCACAGCCAGCAGGACCATAGGCAGCAGCACAGGGTGGTTCTTTCAGCCACAGGGTGTTGAGATGGCTACTCCACCTCCAGGCTCCAGGGTTGGATTTCAGACAGGAGGAAAGGGCAAAAGGTACCAAACGGCTCTTTGCCAGGAAAACAGTAGCTTTCCAGGAAGTCCCAGACAGCCAACTTCAGCTCACATGCTGCTCTGGCCGCAGGACCTTGGAGGAGGTGTGAGTACTTTTCACTGGACAATCATCACTTCAAATGAGTGTTTCTATTAGTTGGCCAAAAAGTTCCTTCAGTTTTTAAATAAAAATGAAAGACACATTTTTCATTTTCCCCAAGAACTTTATTGAACAACATATTCCATGTAGGTTTGTTGCACTCCCTTCTGCCATTTTTCAGCCAAGTTCATAATTCTGTCTTCCCAAAACTTTTTATATTTGAAGGGAAGAAGCAGAGAGGTTACTAAGTAGTACCAGGCTATCAATGTTGGCAACAGTGTATAACAAATGTGGATTTTAAAACAAAAGTCACCACTCACTCACTGTTACAATGTCTTTCTTTTGTTCATCCTTTGAAGTGTCTTCCTGCAACAACACTGCTGCTGCTAAGTCACTTCAGTCGTGTCCGACTCTGTGTGACCCCATAGACGGCAGCCCACCAGGCTCCCCCGTCCCTGGGATTCTCCAGGCAAGGACACTGGAGTGGGTTGCCATTTCCTTCTCCAATGCATGAAAGAGAAAAGTGAAAGTGAAGTCGCTCAGTCTGTCCGACTGTTAGCGACCCTATGGACTGCAGCCCGCCAGGCTACTCCGTCCATTGGATTTTCCAGGCAAGAGTACTGGGGTGGGGTGCCATTGCCTTCCCCGCAACAACACTAGTAATAGCTTATACCCTAACCCTAGCCCTTAGTGCTTTACATGCATGATGTTTTTTAACCCTCACAAGAAGCTTCTTCATCTTATAGATGAGGAAACTGAAAGTGGGCTTTTCAGGAATGTGTAAGTATAACACCTGAGCTGACACCTGGATCTCTGTCAGTCTCCAGAGCCCAGGCTGGTAACCACTGCACTTCTCAGGGTGCTCCTATATCCTGCATCTTTTCTATTCTTATTTCTTCCACAGGGGAGAATCTATGCATCCAGTGTGGAAATCCATGTCATAGATAATAAGTCTCTTGCATCCTCAGAACATGGCCCAGCAGGAAAAAAAGGAGAATTTGCAGTTGGAGGCAGCAAGGGATCAGGAAGAAAGTGTACCAAGAACAGTGATAGATTTGGCTCCATATGGAAGTTAGTATGATCAGCAAGCAGGGTCTATGAAACAACATGATCATTATTTTGTTTCTGAGTCCCCTTCTTGGGTGCTTTGTTCTCATACTCTCTGAACCTCCTTATTCACCACCTCTTCCACTGGGTCAGGCATTTTGCTAAGTGGATGAGAGATGGGAAGGAGAGAAAAACCCAGCCTTTGGAGAAAACAGGACTGGGCAGGTGTGGAGCTTGGAGCTTCTGAAATGGCAGTGGCCAGCCCTGACCCAGGAAATGTTGGTATTTTGTTCATGTAGTTGCAGTGAGGGTTGGAATAAGAGTACTTAGCCCACAGTACCCCAAGCTATCACCCAGAATCTTCTGACTTCCTGCAGGTGATTAATATATAAAATGTATCCTTGCTGCAACCAAAGATAAATATCTTACAACCACACTTGTTAGCTGAAACATCAAGGAGAGCTGTGGCTTAAAACAGGTTCCTGGAAGTAAAGAGAGAAGAGGAATAGTGTGAAGTCGAGTCTGCTCCAAAGAAAGGTGGCACACTTGCTGGTGATGTAAAGGCTCTTTGCTGTTGTTTACTTACTAACTCCTGTCTGACTCCTTTGCAACCTCATGGACTGTAGATCACCAGGCTCCTCACAAGAAGCTTCTTCATCTTATAGATGAGGAAACTGAAAGTGGGCTTTTCAGGAATGTGTAAGTACACCTGGATCTCTGTCAGTCTCCAGAGCCCAGGCTGGTTTTTCCAGGCAAAACTGCTAGAGCAGATTGCCATTTTCTACTCCAGGGGATCTTCCCAACCCAGGGATTGAACTCGGGTCCTGTGTTTCCTGCATTGGCAGGCAGATTCTTTACCGCTGACCACCAGGGAGGCCCTAGTATAGGGCTGCCAGTCTTTCTCTACAGTGCTTCTGAAGGATGACCTTGTTGGCTTTTTTTTTTTTTTAATTTGGGCCATGCCATGCTGCCTGCAGGATCTTAGTTCCCTGGGCCTTTGGCAGTGAAGATGCTGAGTCCCAACCATTGGACTGCCCAGTAATTCACTTGAAGGATGACCAAGTGAAGGAATAATTATGGATACAATTTAACCCCAGAGTTGCTGCCCCAAATCCTAGTATTTGAAACACTTCTCAAGTAAGAAACAGTTGCAAAGTGCTGAACAGAAATTCCAGTCTCTGCTTCATTACTATATTGCTGTGGGAACTTGGACTTTAACTTGCTCAAAGGCTCAGCTTGCTCATTTGCAGACTGGGGCAAAAGATATCTGTTCAACTTACCTAACAAGAATGTTATACAGATAAAACAGAAGATATGAAAATGCTTTGTTAACGTTCGAAGTTCTATACAAATAGATCTGGTCTAGATACTCTGACTCTGCAAGTTCAAGTCTGAAACCAGCCCCCACTAAATCCTTCAGAGCCACAGTGTTCATTATAGTAGCCACTAGCAACACTGGCTATGAGAACTTAAAATGTGACTAGTGCCACTGAGGAACTGAATTTTAAATTGTACCTAGTCTTAATCAATTTCAGTTGAAAAACAGATTCATGATCCAGTTACTGGAAAAGTTTGAAGTGTGTTTGGAGCAACCTGAGCCTGCAAATCTATTTTTTAAATCATAAATTTTATAAAATCTAAATACATATCAGTTGTTTCTGGTGAAATTTAGTGTTGGAATTGAGACATGTTGCAAATGTCAAAGACACACCAGACTTTAAAGGCTTCATGCAAAGCAAAAAGTGTAAAATGTCTTATTAATAAGTTTTCTGCCAATTAAATGTTGAAATAATATTTTTAATATATTGAGTTAAATAAAATTTACCATTAAAATTAATTTGACCTCTTTGTGTTTTTTGTGTGTGTGTGTGAAGGATTTTTTAAAATGCTTTATTTTTAAATTGGAGGATAACTCCATTACAATGTTACGTTAGTTTCTGCTTTGCAACAGTGTGAGTCAGCTATATGTACACATAGATCCCCTCCCTCTTAGAGCTCCCTTCCAGTCCCCCATCACATGCTAGCCCTCTGGGTCATCACAGAGCAGCAGGCTGAGGTCCCTGTGCTATAGAGCAGCTTCCCACCAGCTGTCTGTCTTACACATGCTATGGTATACGTGTCCGTGCTCTTCTCTCAATTTGTCCCACCCTTTCCTTCCCCCACTATGTCCACAAGTCCGTTCTATGCATCAGCATCTCTGTCCTTGCACTGCAAATAGGTCCATCAGTACCATTTTTCTAGATTCCACATATACGCATTATCATACAAGATTTGTTTTTCTCTGACTTACTTCACTATACTTTTTTTTAAACCAAGAGCTTTTATTTTTTAATTATTGGAAGATCGTGGCTTTACAATATTGTGTTAGTTTCTGCTACACATCAACATGAATCAGCCATAGGTATACATATGTCCCCTCCCTCCTGAACATCCTTCCCACCTCCCATCCTATCCCACCCATCTAGGTTGTCACAGAGTACCAGGTTTGAGCTCCCTGTTTAACACAGCAATTCCCTTTGGCTATCCATTTTATGCATGGTAATGTATATTTTTCATTCTTACTCTTTCAGTTTGTCCCTCCTCCACCTTCCCCCACTGTATTAACGCATCTACATGGAATCTAGAAAGATGGCACTGATGAACCTGTTTGCAGGACAGCAGTGGGGATGCCGACATAGAGGAGAGACTTGTGGACACAATATTTTTCTTAAAGCGACTACCGGAAATTTTTAAAGCGACTCCTGCAAATTTTTTAATGCAATGTGGCTTGCATTATATTTCTGTTGGGCAATATCATTTTAGACGGAGGTGGTGAGCAGAGGCAGACTCATTTCCTTGTAGGAACTAGGGAGAGAAGCCACTGCTGAATACATTCCATGATCCCAGGCAAAGTGCTGGCATGGTTTCCTGGGTTTCTGAGAATAAATGGCAGGAACACAGAACAGCACAGAACTGGGTGGTGCTGACACACTGCCTGATTCTTTTCCATGTTCAGGCACAAAACACACAATTTAGAAACTTTCTGTCACTATCATTGCCTTGGCAGAGGATACCACAGTTGTTATCTGGGTTTTGACTTGGAGACAAATGCATTCTAATGACAAGGGGATTTCAGGCGAAGCTAGGGGCCATGAAGACAGTCTTAAAATTGGTATGCACTTAACTTCTTCACTTCGGCCCTCTCAACATTTGCCTGAGACCCAATATGTGGTGGAAATTCACCCTCCAAGCTTTTGCTTTTTTCGAGTTTTGTATCTTTACCTCCAGAACAGCTTTGTTTTCAAAATGATTTGCGGGCTGCCGGAGGAGCCTGCAAAAGGAAGTCTGGCCCATCGGAGCCAGCCAGCCAAGCACATCTGGAAGTGGTTTCAGAGGCCTCCGTACTCAGCCAGCACAGCGCCTGGATTCCCAGCTGCCTGGAGCAGGGGTGGAAGAAACCCGACCCACTCCAAAGTCGACGCAAGCAAGGGAGGTGCAGTGGGGGAGCAGGACTCTCTTGGAAACGGAATATTGGCCTCGAGGCTCTCCAGCCCTTTGAGATTTCCAATGGGATCTTAGAAGCAGCTGAAGCACCATGAAGGGCAGTACCCTGGGGCCAGCCACGATTTGAACGCTCTGCCCTGCAGCTCTTTGGACGGAGGAGCCCAGAACCCTGACCTCACCGTTCACCAGGTAAACAGAAACTTACAACAGGGTGACAGCCTGTCTATTTCACTCTGGCCTGCTGGCAGCTGTCCTTTATTTTGCTGTAGACGCAAGAAAGTAGATCTGAGGTGGACTGTCCCACGCAAACCGCCTTCAGGCACCCCCAGCTGATGTCTGTAGCATGGCAGCGGAATCTTCATTTTTTTGCCATCGCCGCAAATCCAAAATAGTGTGCAAGTTTTTCACATCCTGCATTGCTTTTCCAGACCTGGATTTATCTCCATCTCCCTACCCGCCAAAGAGTGTTGATTTACTGTTTTCCTCATATTTTCAGTGTGGAAATCATCGGTTAGCTAGGACTTGATAAATGCTAGCATTTAAGGCAGGTATGTTTCTGAGCCACAAAAGATTTAATTGAGTTATGAATCTTGTTTTCGGAATCCATCCTAGGAAGCTGTTCTGAGGGCTCCAAGCACCCCACCCCCTTTCCCCGCAAAGAACTAGCAATCATATGAAATCTAAATAAGGCTTATTGTAAATACAGTAGTCATAGTGTTCAGGCTGAAAAATGCTTTTTAATGTTCAAAAAATGTCCTCTTATGTTCACTTTATGAGCAAGAATAATACATTGGCTAAGCCTGATAAAGACTGATATGTAACTTATGACATAAGTTAAGAAGGGATACTTAATATAAGAGGAAAAACAGAAGAAGAAAATATGATATCCAAACATCTGAATATGCTGTGGAAAAGGCAGTCCCTAGCTGTTCGGCCCTGTGCAGCCAAATATCCCAAGCAACATTGGTTTGTTTGTCTTTTCCTCCGAATGTTTTGGTGTTGCATCCATACACGGAATGCTTTTGCATGCTGCATGATGGAATTCTGGGTCTCTATCTAACTCAGAGCTGTGCAAGGCAGTGGTGAGAACATGGGCTCTGGGGTCTGACTCACAGAGATAAGTCTTTGCACTGCCACTTAGAAGCTTTGACTCTGGGTGACTCTTCTTATTGGTAAAACAGGAATTAAGCCACATCATATGTGTGAATGTGTTGTGTGCTCAGTCTCTCAGTTGTGTCCGACTCTCTGTGGTCCCACGCACTGTCCATGTTCCTCTGTTTATAGAATTTTCCAGGCAAGAATATATTTCAGGGTATCTTCCTGACCCAGGGATTGAACCCATGTCTCCAGAGTCTCCTGCACTGGCGGTCACTCAGTCATGTCTGACTCTTTGCGACTTCATGGACTGTAGCCCTCCAGGCTACTCTGTCCATGGGATTCTCCAGGCAAGAATACTGCAGTTGGCAGTCATTCCCTTCTCCAGGGAATCTTCCCAACCCAGGCATCAAATCCAGGTCTCCTGCACTGCAGGCAAATTCTTTACCAGCTGAGCTATCGGAGAAGCACCAAGGCTTTGTCAAGTGACAAGTGACTGACACTTTACTTTTGTGTGTCTGGAAGGATATAGTGCAGGATCTGCAGAGTAGTGAGCCCTCAGGGAGGGAGGGAAGCTTCTCTAGAGGTGCTGCTGATGATGCTGGGGGTGGTGAAAGTGACCACAGACCATGCACTGGGCCATAGCCCCGCTTTGGGGACACGGTTCCCCCCAGTAGTCTAGTCACCAAATGTTCCTCACATCCACCCAAGTTCTCTCCAGGGCCCGACATTCTTCCTTCTCTTCAAACACCTCACCTTCTTTTTTCCACTCTGCCTCTCTTAAGTTCTCCTGAATCTTCCCTCAATGAGAGAAAGACATGCTCACCAAGCCACAGCCCTCACCGTTTCATTCCTAGTTCCCAGGGAGCTTGATTCTAAAGACTTCTTTTATTTCAGCATCTGCCAAAGAATGTTCCAAAGAAGACAGTCCCATGAGGAAAATATGTTCTGTGAGCCATATCCTCCTCTCAGCACGCTCAAGTCGTGACTGCATTTTAAAAGTCCTAAGAAGTTCCGCAGAAATCTGCTTGCTTGTTTAACACTGCAGTTCCCAGTTGATGCCGAGCCATTTTATCACATCACATAGCTTAACATCTTATTACTCTGCAATATGCTATTTTTAATTTGATTTTTATTTTGGGGCCATGCCACATGGCATGTGGGATCTTAGTTCCTCAACCAGGTATTGAACCTGTGCCCCCTGCAATGGACACTTGCAGCGTTAACCCCTGGACTTCCAAGGAAGCCTTGCAATATCCTCTTCTGCCCACACCTGTTTTTATCTTGGTTCCTCTTATGGATGTCCCACTTGCTACCTCCCCTGGCGAACACCCAAGATGATTGGTCATACATGACATATTGATATGTACAAAGTCTAGCCTAAGGTGGGCAGCAGGAATCAGCAAACGGTCATTGCAAAGGGCCATATAAGGGGCTTTGCAGGCCAGGTGGTCTCCATCATGATGGCTCTGCTCTGCAGAAGTAGTGTGGAATCGGCCATGGAGAAAAACATCAAACATCAGCATCAAAGAGTAAGCCTGGCTATGTTCTCACAAAACGCTATTTAGAAAAAAACAAACAGTGATGGGCAGGATCTGGCTATAGTTTGTCAACACCTGATCTAAGGCCATGTTGGAAAAGAATGCTTGAATCCAGTGCAGGAGAAAGCAGGAGGGGTCCTCTGCAAAATGAAGACTTCCCTATCCTGTGTATTTTGGTGGATCTGGAGTAAGACCTTCATGCTCCGGCAAAACATAAAAAGGCCAGAGGTGTCTTGTTGAAGGTCAAGTTCCTGAGTCCTGGTTTTGTCCTTTTTCTTCTCTTCAAGGGAACCCCTTGCTCCTGTCCTGTTGACGACTCTGTAGCCTGCCTGGTTTGACTGTGTTTTATGCGCTGTGAACTTCAGAGTTGAGTCCTATAGAATTCCATGAAATCTCAGATCTTCTTTGCCGTTCTCTTAACCTCTCTGAGATTCAGTTTCCTGGGATAAACTAGGAAGAATAACCTTATAGGGTTGTTGTGGGAATCAGTTTAATTAATTTACATGCAAAGGTCTTAGAACAATGTCTGTTTCATGGAACTTACTATGTAAGTAATTATCTATGTAATGCATTATTTCATCTAATCTGCAAAACAGTCCCATTTCACGGATTGGGTTTTATAAATTGCCCAAGATTACACAGTAAGAAATGAGGCAGAACCAGGATTCAAAGTCACAAAGCCTGTGCTGTTTCCACTCAGGTATATGCTCTGCTGGATTTAAGTCATTCAAAAGTACATTTTAGGAGCCCTCACTTTTATCTTCCTTTTGATTCCCAAGTCCTTTCCCATTACTCTTTACCTGAACCCATGGCAGACATGATTAATCAATCACAATGTTCTCTTTCTCTTTCTTTCTTCCTTCTTTTCTCTCTCTCTCTTTCTTTTACTGAGTCTGGTGATGGCTTTAGACGCCATCTCCATTTATCATTTCTGAAAACTCCTACCAACTGATTAGAGTTGGCATGTAAAATAAAACTTAGGGGCTCTGATTTTTGGAATACTTTTCTGGAGTCCTTCCCAGTTTTGCCTTTTCTTCCAAGGCAGAGCCAATCCCCTTAGCAACTGCCAGGTCTCAAAACATTCTTTCCAGATTTGGCCGCAGCCCTAAACTCTGGCATCTGGTAAACAACTCTCCATGCAAGATCCTCCTTGCCACCATTCAGGGCCTTTCCTAAGGATTCCCTGTTTCCAACACTGACTATGAGGTGACACCCCAGCTGCCTCTTTCTTGCCGTCCTGTAGTCAGGCCTATGGGCTCTGAACGTTCAAGGCTGTTACTACAGGGAAACCACAACACAGAAGTCACTCAGCCTAGGAAAGCTTACAGAGGATACAGTTCTGGGCATCCTTGTTGTGAAGGTAAGAGAAAGGCCAAGAATAAAAGCAGAGGGTTTGGGTCTTCTTGGCCTTTCTCTTATTTTTCTTAGGTGTGATAATGGCATTGTGATTATACAGGAGGATGTCCTTGTCCTTAAGAAATGCACAATGAAGTATTTAGGGCTGAAGAGCGTGTGTGTGTGCGTGTGTGCATGTGTGTGTGTGTGTGTGTGTATAAGGAGGGAGGCAGCTACAAAAAAAAAAAAAGGAGGGAGGCAGGAAATGGGAGAAAGAGAGAAAGGAAATATGGCAACATGTTACCAATTGGTAAATCTGGTGTAGGGTATATGAAAATTCATTCTTTCAGCTTTGTGTAGATTTGAAATATTTCAAGTGATAAAAAAAGGAAAATCAAACAAAAAACAAGGATATTAAAGCTGAGTGTATGTTTCCAATTAATTTGATATAATTATTAAACAATAAAGATAGTCACTGTGACCGCTGTACCAGTGATGGATTGGGGAAGGGGAGGGAGCAGAGATTCCAGAGGTAGAAAGTCCAGGCGGGAAGTTCCTGCAGAATTAGTGAGTGAGATGAGGAAGGATAGAAAGAAGAGGGGTTGAGAAACACGAGGTGGAACTGTCAGAATCAGAGGTTGGTTGGATGAGGGATTGGGAGGAAGCAGAGAAGGATGCTCAGAGAACACCAAAGGAGCTTCTGTGGGTCAGGTGCTGATTTCAGGTGAGAACAGATGATGTTTGATGTTCTTGTGCAGCTTCCTGGAGGAGAGGGCCACTTGCTCATCCCTCCAGTCTGTAAATATTTTTGAGAGTTTATATCTCTAGGCACTTATGCTGGGCATACGGCAATGAACAAAAACAGACAAAATACCCTACATCTATGGAACTTGTAGCATATCGTTGGATGTTGGTGGTTTAATCGCTAAGTCAGTGTCCAACTTTTGTGACCCCCATAGACTGTAGCCTGCCAGGCTCCTCTGTCCATAGGATTATACAGGCAAGAATACTGGAGTGGGTTGCCATTTCTTTCTCCAGGGGATCTTTCTGACCCCGGAATCAAACTCAGATCTCCTGTATTGCAGGCAAATTCTTTACCAACTGAGCTACGAGGGAATCCCCTACTGTTGGAGGGGACAGACAATAAACCCGTGAAAAATGGGCAGTATGTTGGATAGTGGTCATTGCTGAGAAGAATATAGACTTCCCTGGCAGTCCAGTGGTTAAGACTCTGTGCTTCCAATGCAGGGGGCATTCAGTCCCTGATTGGGGAACTAAGAAGTAATACGTGTATTGCTGGGGTAGGGGGTTTTGCCTGAGTCGGAGCAAAGTGAAGAAGTGAGCCACGTGGATATCTGGGAGGAGTGTTCTGGGTGAAGGGAACATCATTCCAGGTGCCAGGAGTGTAAAGGGCTCTAAGGCAGAAGAGTGTCTGGCAAGGAGGGCAGTGTGATCGGGTGAGATCTTATAGGACACTGTATGGACTTCAGCTTCTACTCTAAGAGAAAGAGAGAGGCCTTGGAAAATTCTGAACAGAAATCTAATATAAAAAAATAATCAACTAAAGGGGGACAAATACAGTATCATCCTGTCAAAGGATGATGCTGATCAGGCCAGGGCAAAGGCAGTACAGGTGGTGAAGATTCTGGATGTATTTTGAAGGTGGAACTGACAGGCTTTGTTGTCAGTCCATCTGTAGGGAAGGAGAAACAGAGAAGAGTCAAGGACAAAACCAAGCTTATTTTCATGGAGCAATTATAAGAATGGAGTTGGGAAAGATGATGGTGGGGAAACATCAGGAGCTAAGATTTCGACATGAGAATGCCTCCAAGTGGAGATGCCCACAGACACTTAGCTTTAGGACTCTGGAGTCCACATGGAAGAAATTGGCTGCAGACAGTAATTTGGGAGTAATCAGCATGTAAATGGTATCTCAAGCCAGGAGGGGCTTCCCAGGTGTGAGGTGGTAAAGAATCCACCTGCCAATGCAGGAGACACAGGAGACGCAGTTTCAATCCCTAGGTTGGGAAGATCCTCTGGAGAAGGAAATGGCAGCCCACTCCAGTATTCTTGCCTGGGGAATCCCTTTGACAGAGGAACCTGGTGAGTTTACAGTTCACAGGGTTGCAAGGTTTATATGTCCTCAGTTTCAGACATAACTGAGCTACTGAGCACACATGCATTCAATCCAGGAAACAGGGTGAGACTGCCTAAGGCAAGAGTTTAGAGAGAGAAGAAATAAAAAATTGAATCCTGAGGTGTTCCACCATTTAGAAGTTCTGGAAATGAGGAAATAGCCGAAGAATCTGAGAATGAGCAATCACACAGTGGGTGGGAAAGCAGGCAAGTGTGGGGTTCCATAGGCTATGCACAGGATGTGTGTGGAGTGGGAGAGAGCTGGCAGGTGGTCTGCACGGCCATGCACCGGGTCCTTGTCTGTGCAGGAATGAGTCTTGTGATGCATTTCCTCGCAGCCAGGAGCCATGTTAGCTCAGAAGAGCTCTTTCAGCCTCTGCCCCAGTTTTTCTTGGCCCCAGATCTCTGCTTCTTACTCTGTGTCTTCTTAAGGTATCTTGCAGCCATTCCCTCTAACTAACTCTTGTCCCTGATCTCTCCCATTGTTCTTCTACACCTTTGCACTTCTCCCTCTGCCAAATCCACACCATCAGCTTCTCTCTAGAAGATGCAAACATCTCTTGGATACCTACTTAATTAGAATGCTTTTGCCTGCAAGTATTGGAAACACCACTTTACAGCAGCTTAAATGGAATGTGCCACCGTCAGAGATGAGATGAAATTGAAAAGAGGAGAAAGATGCCAATCAGGCATACTGAATCTCTATAACAATCTCATATTCTTTTAAAAAAGTAAGCAAAACAGGTTTTTTTCTTGGAAACCTTCTCAAGAACTCCTCTCAGCCTTGCATTTCAAAATCACCTTAGAAGTTTTCCTATAAGAATTTGTTTCAGGAATTCCCTTCCTTGGCTCACCACTGCTGTACCTTGCAGTTAGATTTGCCATATCAGGTTTCTGAAGCCTCTTATTTTATCTTAAACAGAGTTTAGAGTTGACAACATGCTGGACAGGAAAAGATAGCACCTTTTTCAGATGCATCGATACTTACTCTTTGGTATGACCTTAGTAGTTAGAGTAACCGAGCACTCAGGGGAAAGTGGACCAACTTCCCTGGGAGCTATGAATTTCATCAACACACAGTGACATCTGTTACTTGGAGCCCACCTCCCCTGCCTCTGGGGTAGCCAAAATAGCTCTTCAAGAATCCTGAAGAGTGGTTAAAGAGCATCAGCTTTGAAGTCAGAAAGCCCTAATTTCAAATCCCTGTCCCACCATTTAAATACTAGCTGCGTGATTTTGAGCAAGTTACTCTCTCTGAGTCACAATTTCCTGGTTTGAAAAATGGAATTAGTAATGTATCCCTCTGAGTTTGTTCATAAGAATTAAAGAAGATAACAATATACCTAAATGGTCAACACAAATCTGGGTGCAAATTAAGCTCTGTAGATGGTACCTGTTATTATCATCTGGCCCCTGTAGGTTTCTCTGTATATGTGCACACTGTTTTGGTTCCAAGGAGTGCATTTGTAAGGATCCTTGTTTGCAAGAAATGGAACATCAATTCAAAGCTGTTTAAGGAAAATACAGGAATTTATTGGGTTGGCTGACTGGGATATCCAGGGAGGAGCTGGCCTCAGGAATTCAGAGCCCAGAGCCTTCTGGCCTCCTTCTCCTTCTCTCCCATGGTACTAGATGGTTTTGGGGATGGAACAGACATGTGGTCAAAGACCATGTTAGGTTGACATCTCCTCAAAAAGTTAGCTTAACACATATCATCTAGACTAGTAGGTGGATAAAAAGTACCTGAAACCAGTCTCAGAAGAATCATAAATAATGGCTTTTTGACTCAATTCTTCCTCAAGTTCATGAGGAGAAAAGGAAAAGGGCCTTTGCCAGTGCACTCAGAGCTCTGGGGTGTGCAGTCTGAACCCCGGGAAAGTGAAAGAGGCATTGCAGCCAGTTGTTTACAGCAAACTAAAGGCTTGAATCAAATCCTCATTGAAGCATTTCCCCAGATCACTGCCAACAAGTTCTCACAGCACTTTGGTTCATAAGGAGACCCTGGAGTACTATGATACCTTGCCTTTCCTGATTTCATCCCTCGGGGTGTCTCTGTCATTTTGCTAATTCCTAAAGGTTAATAATCTTTGTTTGCCGACTGTTACCTCTGGTCAAATGTCAAGTTCAGAAGTTCCTTAGAAGGAGAAGAATTAAGAAGCATCAATTTAATTTTAAAATAAACTTTGAGTTTTCAAGACAAATTGTTATTTATGGAAAATTAGCTATTTTTCTTTCTCTTCTTCTTTTTTTTTTTTTTTTTTTTAAGATAAAGGAAATCAGTTTTCAGCTCCTGGAAAATGCCACAAAGAAATGATTGAGTATGTGACAAAATTTAATTTTAGGTTTCCAAGCTAAAATGAATTTTAAAATCTAAAATTCTAATGATTATACTTCATGTTTTTTCATCAAACTTATCCTGCTATCTTCTGCTTCTCTTAATGCCCACTGCTTCTTCTAATGAACATATAAGATATTATGATAAGCATATAGATAAATGGTGAACTGGGACAACCGGGAAGAAGAATTACAAGAGGTATATTTTGAGAGAAGAGAGTTTGTTAGCTCTCTCGAATTTTCAGAGCACAGATAAAATATTCCAGAATATTGTGCAAACATAGAATGGATTTGGGGAAACGTTTGGTTGACACTTTTTAGTGATTTATCAGCCCTGTCTCCTTAAGTCTGGTGCTACTTGTAAAATGTTGTTGAATCTTTATTTGATGATGTAATTTACTTTTTAGCCACTGATTGCCATCCAGATCTATAATTCTTGTAAAATGCATAGGAGAGAATAAGAAATCTTCTTTAGAACACATGTCATCCTTTAGATTCAAACTCCTTGACAAATTATACATTAAAGAAAAAAATCAATTCAAGGGAAAGTGTAGTCTTCTCAACAAATGGTCCCAGAGCAACTGGACATTTATATGATTAAAAATGAACTTTCACCTATACCTCAGGTCATATTAAAAAAAGGACTCAAAATGGAAATGTAAAACTACAAAATTCTCAGAAGGAAATGCAGGGGAAAATCATCATAACTTTGAGTTAGACCACAAGTTCTCAGATATGACATTGAAAGCATGATATGAAAAAGAAAAAAGATTGATGAAATGGACATCATCAATATTAAAAACTTTTGCTTTGTAAAATTTGTTATTAGAAGATTGAAAAGAAGAGCCATCTGCTGGAGGAAAGTATTTGCAAATCACATATCTAAGACAAGACTTGTATCCAGAATATGTAAAGAACTCTCAAAACTAAAAAATAAGAAAGGGACTTTCTTGGTGGTCCAGTGGTTAGGACCCTGTACTTTCAATGCAGGGGGTGTGAGTTCAATCCCTGGTTAGGGAACTAAGATCCCTCATGCCATAGAGTGTGGCCAAAAAAGTCAAAAGGAACAAATTATGGATACATACAACAGCAAGTATGAATCCCAAATGTCTCTTGTTAAGCAAAAGAAGAGTTTCAGGGACTTCCCTGGTGATAGAGTGGATGGGAATTCATCTGTCAATGCAGGGGACACAAGTTTGATCCCTGGTCCAGGAAGACTCCACATGCTGTGGAGCAACTAAGCCAGTACAGCACAATTACTGAATCTGTGCTCTAGAGCCTGAGAGTGGCAACCACTGAGCCCTTGTCCCCTAAACCCTGTGTTCCAGAGAAGCCACTGCATTGAGAAGCCCACACTGCCACTAGAGAGTAGCCTCCCGCTGCCACAACTAGAGAAAAGCCCACTCAGCGACAAAGACCCAGCGCAGCCAGAACTAGCTAAAGAAGAGTCTCACAACACTGTAAACTGTGTGATTCCATTCATATGATATTCTGGACATGGCAAAACCATAGGGACAGAGACTAGATCAGGGGTTACCAGGGGCCAGGTGTCAGGCTGAGTCCATCTGCGAGAGGGCAGTGCAGGGGAATTCCTTGGAGGTGCTGAAATTGTTCTTTATTGCCTTTACTGGGATTATCACAAGAATTTCTGCACGTGTTAAGAATCACAGAATGATAAAATCAGAAAAGTGAATTCTACTGTAAGTAAAAATTTAAACATTTAAAAAAAATCAACAAATCAAATTTTGAAGCTGACTTGATATGCCTTTAAATCACTGACATGTCACAAGAAGGAAGCCTTTTTTTTTTTTTTTTTTAAGCAAGTATACTGAATTTTTATTATATGTCACCGGTTGTGTTTCTCTGAGTGAAGCGCTCTTTCTAATTATGGAAGTTCACAATAGGAAATTTATGAAAATCAACAGAGAAGGCAATGGCACCCCACTCCAGTACTCTTGCCTGGAAAATCCCATGGACGGAGGAGCCTGGTAGGCTACAGTCCATGGGGTCTCGAAGAGTCGGACACGACTGAGTAACTTCACTTTCACTTTTCACTTTCATGCATTGGAGAAGGAAATGGCAACCCACTCCAATGTTCTTGCCTGGAGAATCCCAGGGACGGGGGAGCCTGGTGTCTGTGGGGTTGCACAGAGTCAGACACGACTGAAGTTACTTAGCAGTAGCAGGACACTACAAAGAAATGACCTTGTCAACATATTTAAAGTGTCTTGGCAGAATAGTTCTTATAAGGCTAATTCTTTATTCTTTGAAGAGGTAGTTGCCTCTCCTGTTAAAAGAAATTGTTCCTGTAATATATCTAGTTGATAGATGGCTTGGAATTTGCTATGCATTTGTCTCAAGCAAAAGAAGTAAGAAGTTGTTCTGGGAGAAGATGAGGAAGGTTGATGATGTGACAGCTACTCTTTGTTGTGTGTGCACGCGCGCATGTGCGCATGTATGTTTAGCTTCTCTTGTACTTAACTATTTATTTGACTGAGTAGATAATGCATTTATGTCATTCAACATTCTGTGGGTGCCAAGGCTTCTGTTTATCAGTCAGAACAGACCAGTGGGACCTCAGTGTTACCCATTTTAATTGATTGGTGTCGAGAGCCACATTGGTTATTTAGTAAGTCCTATAAGATTACCAAGTGAAAAGTCTCTTTCTGTTTTGTGTCCTGGGCCCTTTTTTATTTTCTATAATGTTCAGTGGAGAGGTAGGTGTTTCAACACTGGTCTGTATGAAATTGTGAAAAGATGGATATTGTCATTACTCCTGGCAGTGTACAGCTATGAAAAACAGGCAAATCTTCCAGATCAGTTTCTGGCATGCCTCCAGCCTTCCTTTGAGGGCTTTCTTTTTTATTTGTGCTCCTCACCCCTGGCAGTCACCTTGAGAGTCAACCTGCTCCTCTCCTACTGTTTTCCTGGGACAATTTCTCATTCTGCAGTGCACAACAGCCAGCCCCCAAGTTCCTCCCCATCCCACGCCCATTCCCTGCCTGCTCCACCCCACCCA
>SJYX01023859.1:269802-282700 GCA_006410675.1 Oreotragus oreotragus | reverse complement strand
GAAGAGAGAGCCCCCCCCCACACACACACACATACACACACACTCTGTGAGTCTGGGGCTACAAAAAGCTATAGCACAAACCTGGCAAATCTTCCCAAAGAAGCAATTTTACTAGACGGTGAAACATTAACAACGTCATTTTTCTCTGACACCTTAGCCTAGCTACTATGGAATCAGCCCCAGAGATTCTGT
Organism: Oreotragus oreotragus; assembly: GCA_006410675.1. Classification (NCBI taxonomy): domain Eukaryota; kingdom Metazoa; phylum Chordata; class Mammalia; order Artiodactyla; family Bovidae; genus Oreotragus; species Oreotragus oreotragus. The sequence continues at coordinate 282,508 of SJYX01023859.1, read as the reverse complement.
AATCTTTAACCTGAGATGTGCAGATGCTTAAAGTGTCCATAGGTACATTTCATTTTCTCAGGCACTTTGATGAGAAAAAAATGAATCTTTAATTTCACTAACCTCTCATTGAAATTGAGCATTTCCTTCCCTTGTGAATATAGGTAACAAACCATAAAAATTGTGGCACCTGTAACTTCATTATCATTATAAATCAGATGTTTTCATATTATATTACGGATGTTACAAATATCTCACTTTTAAAAGTTCATCACTACCTCAAGTTACAGTAAGTATTCAACCTGCTAATATTCCTTGTTATTTAATAAAGAAGTGGGTTTATTGGTAGATCACAAATTTGTCTTTTTCCCCAAATATTCTGATGGCTTGCTTTAAAATTTTATCATTGATTTTCTTTGTAACACAATATGCCTTTTAAGCTTTTAAAGATATTATTCTGAGAAGAGATCTGTTGGATTCACCAAACTTCCAAGATATTTGTGTCAAAAAAGGTTAAGATTCTAGCCATCTACCATCGATTTGGAGATTCAAAGGAAATTAATTCTCCTTTCCCCAATGCAATATTCCCTCCAAACTTTATACCAGTCCTTGACGGCTTCCATTCTCCCCTCCAGTACCCACAGAGCTTTATAGATCAGTTGTTTCTCTCTCCCACCCTCCATGTTCAGAATAAAGAACATGCCCTCTTCCCTTGATTCCTCTCAAATACAGCAACGTGTGTCTTTAGATTCATGGGAAAAGCAGTGTGGAGGCAGGGTGGGGCTCAGAAGGTGCAGAGCGTGGCAGAGGCTGCAGACTGAGTATTGGAAATTCCAGTTCTTCGAAAGTCCTGAGAGCCCATCTGCACAGGGCAAGAAGTTCTTTTTGTTGCTGTTAATTTATTTTTTATTGAAGGATAATTGCTTTATAGAATTTTTTTTGTTTTCTGTCAAACCTCAACATGAATCAGCCGTAGGTATACATATATCCCTTCCCTTTTGAACCTCTCTCCCATCTCCCTCCCCAGCCCAGCCCTCTAGGTTGATACAGAGCCCCTGTTTGAGTTTCCTGAGCCATACAGCAAATTCCCTTTGGCTGCCTATTTTACATATGGTAATATAAGTTTCCATGTTACTCTTTCCATTCATCTCACCCTCTCCTCCCCTCTCCCCATGTCCGTAAGTCTTTTCTCTCTGTCTGTTTCTCCATTGCTGCCCCGTAAATAAATTCTTCAGTACCATTTTTCTAGATTCTATATGTGTGCTAGAATACAGTATTTATCTTTCTCTTTCTGACTCACTTCACTCTGTACAATAGGTTCTAGATTCATCCACCTCATCAGAACTGACTCAAGTGCGTTCCTTTTGATGGCTGAGTAATATTCCATCGTGTATGTGTACCACAACTTCTTCATCCATTCATCCGTCAGTGGACATCTAGGTTGCTTCCATGTTCTAGCTATTGTAAATACTGCTGCAGTGAACAATGGGATACACGTGTCTTTTTCGATTTTAGTTTCCTCAGGGTGTATGCCTAGGAGTGGGATTGCTGGCTCATATGGTGGTTTTATTCCTGTTTTTTTTTTTTTTTAAGAATCTCAATACCATCTTCCATTGTGGCTGTATCAGTTTACACTCCCACCAACAGTGCAAGAGTGTTCCTTTTTTTCTGCACCCTCTCCAGCATTTATTGTCTGTAGACTTTTTGATGATGGCCATTCTAACTGGTGTGAGGTGACATCTCATTGTGTTTGTTTTTTTTGTTTTAATTAACTCTTTATTTGAACTCCCAAACATGAACCCCCGCACCGCCCACCTCCCACCCCACATCATCCCTCCGGATCATCCCCATGCACCAGCCCCAAGCATCCTGCATCCTGCATCGAACACAGACTGGCGATTTGTTTCTTACATGATAGTATACATATTTCAATGTTATTCTCCCAAATCATCCCACCCTCTCCTTCTCCCTCTCCCTCAGAGTCCAAAAATCCACTCTACACATCTGTATCTCTTTTACTGTCTTGCATACAGGGTCCTCATTACCATCTTTCTAAATTCCATATATATGTGTCAGTATACTGTATTGGTGTTTTTCTTTCTGGCTTACTTCACTCTGTATAATCGGTTCCAGTTTCATCCATCTCATTAGAACTGATTCAAATGTATTCTTTTTAATGGCTGAGTAATACTCCATTGTGTATATATACCACAGCTTTCTTATCCATTCATCCGCTGATGGACATCTAGGTTGTTTCCATGTCCTGGCTATTATAAACAGTGCTGCAATGAACATTGGGGTACATGTGTCTCTTTCTATTCTGGTTTCCTCGGTGTGTATGCCCAGCAGTGGGATTGCTGGGTCATAAGGCAGTTCTATTTGCAATTTCTTAAGGAATCTCCACACTGTTCTCCATAGTGGCTGTACTAGTTTGCATTCCCACCAACAGTGTAAAAGGGTTCCCTTTTCTCCACACCCTCTCCAGCATTTATTGCTTGCAGACTTTTGGATCGCAGCCATTCTGACTGGTGTGAAGTGGTATCTCATTGTGGTCTTGATTTGCATTTCTCTGATAATGAGTGACGTTGAGCATCTTTTCATGTGTTTGTTAGCCATCCGTATGTCTTCTTTGGAGAAATGTCTATTTAGTTCTTTGGCCCATTTTTTGATTGGGTCGTTTATTTTTCTGGAATTGAGCTGTATAAGTTGCTTGTATATTTTTGAGATTAGTTGTTTGTCAGTTGCTTCATTTGCTATTATTTTCTCCCATTCAGAGGGTTGTCTTTTCACCTTGCTTATAGTTTCCTTTGTTGTGCAGAAGCTTTTAATTTTAATTAGATCCCATTTGTTTATATTTGCTTTTATTTCCAGTATTCTGGGAGGCGGATCATTGAGGATCCTGCTGTGATTTATGTCGGAGAGTGTTTTGCCTATGTTCTCCTCTAGGAGTTTTATAGTTTCTGGTCTTACATTTAGATCTTTAATCCATTTTGAGTTTATTTTTGTGTGTGGTGTTAGAAAGTGATCTAGTTTCATTCTTTTACAAGTGGTTGACCAGTTTTCCCAGCACCACTTGTTAAAGAGATTGTCTTTACTCCATTGTATATTCTTGCCTCCTTTGTCAAAGATAAGGTGTCCATATGTGTGTGGATTTATCTCTGGGCTTTCTATTTTGTTCCATTGATCTATATTTCTGTCTTTGTGCCAGTACCACACTGTCTTGATGACTGTGGCTTTGTAGTAGAGCCTGAAGTCAGGTAAGTTGATTCCTCCAGTTCCATTCTTCTTTCTCAAAATTGCTTTGGCTATTCGAGGTTTTTTGTATTTCCATACAAATCTTGAAATTATTTGTTCTAGTTCTGTGAAAAATACCGCTGGTAGCTTGATAGGGATTGCATTGAATCTGTAGATTGCTTTGGGTAATATATTCATTTTCACTATATTGATTCTTCCAATCCATGAACATGGTATATTTCTCCATCTATTAGTGTCCTCTTTGATTTCTTTCATCAGTGTTTTATAGTTTTCTATATATAAGTCTTTAGTTTCTTTAGGTAGATATATTCCTAAGTATTTTATTCTTTTCGTTGCAATGGTGAATGGAATTGTTTCCTTAATTTCGTTTTCTACTTTCTCATTATTAGTGTATAGGAATGCAAGGGATTTCTGTGTGTTGATTTTATATCCTGCAACTTTACTATATTCATTGATTAGCTCTAGTAATTTTCTGGTGGAGTCTTTAGGGTTTTCTATGTAGAGGATCATGTCATCTGCAAACAGTGAGAGTTTTACTTCTTCTTTTCCAATTTGGATTCCTTTTATTTCTTTTTCTGCTCTGATTGCTGTGGCCAAAACTTCCAGAACTATGTTGAATAGTAGCGGTGAAAGTGGACATCCTTGTCTTGTTCCTGACTTTAGGGGAAATGCTTTCAATTTTTCACCATTGAGGATAATGTTTGCTGTGGGTTTGTCATATATAGCTTTTATTATGTTGAGGTATGTTCCTTCTATTCCTGCTTTCTGGAGAGTTTTTATCATAAATGGATGTTGAATTTTATCAAAGGCCTTCTCTGCATCTATTGAGATAATCATATGGCATTTATTTTTCAATTTGTTAATGTGGTGAATTACATTGATTGATTTGCGAATATTGAAGAATCCTTGCATTCCTGGGATAAAGCCTACTTGGTCATGGTGTATGATCTTTTTAATGTGTTGTTGGATTCTGATTGCTAGAATTTTGTTGAGGATTTTTGCATCTATGTTCATCAGTGATATTGGCCTGTAGTTTTCTTTTTTTGTGGCATCTTTGTCAGGTTTTGGTATTAGGGTGATGGTGGCCTCATAGAATGAGTTTGGAAGTTTACCTTCCTCTGCAATTTTCTGGAAGAGTTTGAGTAGGATAGGTGTTAGCTCTTCTCGAAATTTTTGGTAGAATTCAGCTGTGAAGCCGTCTGGACCTGGGCTTTTGTTTGCTGGAAGATTTCTGATTACAGTTTCAATTTCCGTGCTTGTGATGGGTCTGTTAAGATTTTCTATTTCTTCCTGGTTCAGTTTTGGAAAGTTGTATTTTTCTAAGAATTTGTCCATTTCTTCCACGTTGTCCAATTTATTGGCATATAATTGCTGATAGTAGTCTCTTATGATTCTTTGTATTTCTGTGTTGTCTGTTGTGATCTCTCCATTTTCATTTCTGATTTTATTGATTTGATTTTTCTCCCTTTGTTTCTTGATGAGTCTGGCTAATGGTTTGTCAATTTTATTTATCTTTTCAAAAAACCAGCTTTTGGCTTTGTTGATTTTTGCTATGGTCTCTTTTGTTTCTTTTGCATTTATTTCTGCCCTAATTTTTAAGATTTCTTTCCTTCTACTAACTCTGGGGTTCTCCATTTCTTCCTTTTCTAGTTGCTTTAGGTGTAGAGTTAGGTTATTTATTTGACTTTTTTCTTGTTTCCTGAGGTATGCCTGTATTGCTATGAACTTTCCTCTTAGCACTGCTTTTATAGTGTCCCACAGGTTTTGGGTTGTTGTGTTTTCATTTTCATTCATTTCTATGCACATTTTGATTTCTTTTTTGATTTCTTCTGTGATTTGTTGGTTATTCAGAAGCGTATTGTTCAGCCTCCAAATGTTGGAATTTTTAATAGTTTTTCTCCTGTAATTGAGATCTAATCTTAATGCATTATGGTCAGAAAAGATGCTTGGAATGATTTCGATTTTTTTGAATTTATCAAGGTTAGATTTATGTCCCAGGATGTGATCTATCCTGGAGAAGGTTCCGTGAGCACTTGAGAAAAAGGTGAAATTCATTGTTTTGGGGTGAAATGTCCTATAGATATCAATTAGGTCTAACTGGTCTATTGTATCATTTAAAGTTTGCGTTTCTTTGTTAATTTTCTGTTTAGTTGATCTGTCCATAGGTGTGAGTGGGGTATTAAAGTCTCCCACTATTATTGTGTTATTGTCAATTTCCCCTTTCATACTTGTTAGCATTTGTCTTACATATTGCAGTGCTCCTATGTTGGGTGCATATATATTTATAATTGTTATATCTTCTTCTTGGATTGATCCTTTGATCATTATGTAGTGGCCATCTTTGTCTCTTTTCACAGCCTTTATTTTAAAGTCTATTTTATCGGATATGAGTATTGCCACTCCTGCTTTCTTTTGGTGTCTACTTGAGTGAAATATCTTTTCCCAGCCCTTCACTTTCAGTCTGTATGTGTCCCTTGTTTTGAGGTGGGTTTCTTGTAGGCAGCATATATAGGGGTCTTGTTTTTGTATCCATTCAGCCAGTCTTTGCCTTTTGGTTGGGGCATTCAACCCATTTACGTTTAAGGTAATTATTGATAAGTATGATCCCGTTGCCATTTACTTTATTGTTTTGGGTTCGGGTTTATACACCCTTTTTGTGTTTCCTGTCTAGAGAATATCCTTTAGCATTTGTTGGAGAGCTGGTTTGGTGGTGCTGAATTCTCTCAGCTTTTGCTTGTCTGTAAAGCTTCTGATTTCTCCTTCGTATTTGAATGAGATCCTTGCTGGGTACAGTAATCTGGGCTGTAGGTTATTTTCTTTCAACACTTTAAGTATGTCTTGCCATTCCCTCCTGGCCTGAAGAGTTTCTATTGAAAGATCAGCTGTTATCCTTATGGGAATCCCCTTGTGTGTTATTTGTTGTTTTTCCCTTGCTGCTTTTAATATTTGTTCTTTGTGTTTGATCTTTGTTAATTTGATTAATATGTGTCTTGGGGTGTTTCGCCTTGGGTTTATCCTATTTGGAACTCTCTGGGTTTCTTGGACTTGGGTGATTATTTCCTTCCCCATTTTAGGGAAGTTTTCAACTATTATCTCCTCAAGGATTTTCTCATGGTCTTTCTTTTTGTCTTCTTCTTCTGGGACTCCTATAATTCGAATGTTGGAGCATTTCATATTGTCCTGGAGGTCTCTGAGATTGTCCTCATTTCTTTTAATTCGTTTTTCTTTTTTCCTCTCTGATTCATTTATTTCTACCATTCTATCTTCTATTTCACTAATCCTATCTTCTGCCTCCGTTATTCTACTATTTGTTGCCTCCAGAGTGTTTCTGAGCTCATTTATTGCGTTATTCATTATGTATTGACTCTTTTTTATTTCTTCTAGGTCCTTGTTAAACCTTTCTTGCATTTTCTCAATCCTTGTCTCCAGGCTATTTATCTGTGATTCCATTTTTATTTCAAGATTTTGAATCATTTTCACTATCAATGTTCGGAATTCTTTCTCAGGTAGATTCCCTATCTCTTCCTCTTTTGTTTGGTTTGGTGGGCATTTCTCCTGTTCCTTTACCTGCTGAGTGCTCCTCTGTCTCTTCATCTTGGTTATATTGCTGCGTTTGGGGTGGCCTTTCTATATTCTGGGAATTTGTGGAGTTCTCTTTACTATGGAGTTTCCTCACTGTGGGTGGGGTTGTATCAGTGGGTTGTCAAGGTTTCTTGGTTAGGGAGGCTTGTGTTGGAGTTCTGGTGGGTGGAGCTGGATTTCTTCTCTCTTGCTCCAGGAAGGATGACTCTCAGAGACGTGGACCTTCGGGTGGGACAGGCTCACAAGTCCTGGCTGACACCAGAGGGACCTCTCTAATGCAGGTAGGGTTAGCTGTTGTCACAACTCAGCAGCTCAGGTCACTAGCCAAAAAACCTACATCTACGTTCCAGCTTCACGCCGCCATAACTTTCAGACTAGTAGAGTCTGCCTCCACCTGATGGAAATATCTAGTAATTAAGCCAGCAGTCTTCAGCCCAAGGTGTGTATCAGAATCACCTGGCAGGCCCAGGAAGCATCCAAAGACCTCTGCTTGCTCCTGTGTCCTCACTGCTGGAAGGGCCCTCTGAACTTGAGCAGCTTGGCGGCTCCAGCAGAAGGGGAACCCACCCCTTAGGAGGCAGGCCCACAGTATAGAGCCGCTGTGCGGGCTGGACCTGAGTGTCACCACATCAGGCTTATCCGCCCGGTTGATGAATGACTGAGTCGTTCCCTCCGGGATCGAGGGCAGAGAAGAGACGTGTTTCCAGGCAGACTGTCCCCTGTCTCAGGAGGGACACCCTGGCCCTTCTCTCTCAGGAGCCACCCTCCCAGGTGGGTTTCTGGAGGCTGGAGTCACAGGGGCCTTCTTTTCTTGGCCATGTCTGTGGCTCCCCACATGGGCTCCTCGGCTTATTTGGCTGTGCTGGGTTTTCGTTGCTGTGCAGGTTTTTCTCTGGTCGTGGCGAGCAGAGCCCCGGTTCTGGAGGCTTGCGTTTTCCAGCTTTCCTTGGTTCACATCCCCTTCCTAGTCCTCAAAGTCAGTTTTGCTGTCCCTTACCATCTCTCTCTGCCTTCATTTGCGCATCACTCACCCTCCAGCTTCATTTTCATCCCGACATGACAGATGGCAAAATAGAAGTTTGGAGGAATTGAGAGACCAGCTAAAGTTTGCCCTGCTGAGCAGGGGCGGGCAGTCAGAAGCGGAAGCCCACACCTCTGAGCTCTAGTGCTCTCCCTCATTGTGGTTTTCATGTGCGTTTCTCTGGTAATGAGCGATGCTGAGCACCTTTTCATGTGTTTGTTAGCCATCTCTGTGTCTTCTTTGGAGAAATGTCTCTTCAGGTCTTCTTCCCACTTTTTGATTGGGTTGTTTGTTTTTCTGGTGTTCAGTTGTATGAGCTGCTTGTATATTTTGGAAATTGTATAATTTGTCAGTTGTTTCATTTGCTATTATTTCCTCCCATTCTGGGTGTTGTCTTTTCACCTTGCTTATAGTGTCATTTGCTGTGCAGAAGCTTTTAAGTTTAATCATGTCCCACTTGTTTACTTTTGTTTTTATTTCCATTACTGTAGGAGGTGGGTCATAGAGGATCTTGCTTTGATTTATGTCATCGAGTGTTTTGCCTGTGTTTTCTTCTAAGAGTTTTATAGTTTCTGGTCTTACATTTAGGTCTTTAATCCATTTTGAGTTTATCTTTGTCTATTGTGTTAGGAAGTGTTCTAATTTCATTCTTTTACATGCAGCTGTCCAGTTTTCCCAGCACCATTTATTGAAGATGCTGCCTTTGCCCCATTGTATAGTCTTGCCTCCCTTGTCAAAAATAAGGTACCCATAGGTGCATGGATTTATTTCTGGGCTTTCTATCTTGTTCAATTGGTCTATATGTTTGTTTTTGTGCCAGTACCATACTGTTTTGATGACTGTAGCTTTGTTGTATAATCTGAAGTCAGGAAGGTTGATTCCTCCAGCTCCATTCTTCTTTCTAAAAACTGCTTTGGCTATTTGGGGTCTTCTGTGTTTCCATATGAATTGTAAAATTTTTTGTTCTAGCTCTGTGAAAAATGCCATTGGTAATTTGATAGAGATCACATTGAATCTGTAGATTGCATTTGGCAGTATAGTCATTTTGACAATATTGATTCTTCCTACCCAGGAACATTGAATATCTCTCTGTTTTGGTCATCTTTGATTTCTTTTATCAGTGTCTTATAATTTTCTGTATACAGTTCTTTTGTCTCCTTAGGTAAGTTTATTCCTAGATATTTAATTCTTTTTGTTGCAATGGTGAATGCAATTGATTCCTTCATTTCTCTTTCTGATTTTTCATTGTTAGTGTATAGAAATGCAAGTGATTTATGTGTATTGATTTTGTATTCTGTAACTTTGCTAAATTCACTGATTAGCTCTAGCAATTTTCTGATACTATCTTTAGGGTCTTCTGTGTACAGTATCATATCATCTGCAAACAGTGAGAGCTTTACTTCTTCTTTTCTGATCTAGATTCCTTTTATTTCTTTTTCTTCTCTGATTGCTAAAGCTAGGACTTCCAGGACTATGTTGAATAATAGTGGCGAAAGTGGACACCCTTGTCTTATTTCTGATCTTAGGGGGAATGCTTTCAGTTTTTCACCATTGAGAATAATGTTTGCTGTAGGCTTATCATATTTGGCCTTTACTATGTTGAGTTAGGTTCCTTCTAGGCCCATTTTTTGCAGAGTTTTAATCATAAATGGATGCTGAATCTTGTCAAAGGCTTTTTCTGCACCTATTGAGATGATCATATGGTTTTTATCTTTCAATTTGTTAATATGGTGTATCACATTGATTGATTTGTGTATATTGAAGAATCCTTGTATCCCTGGAATAAACCCAACTTGATCATGGTGTATGAGCTTTTTGATGTGTTGCTGAATTCTGTTTGCTAAAATTTTGTTGAGGATTTTTGCATCTATGTTCATCAGTGATATTGGCCTGTAGTTTTCTTATTTTGTGTTGGGTGGCCTCATAGAATGAGTTTGGAAGTGTTCCTCTGCGAAAGAGATTTAGAAGGATAGGCATTAGCCCTTCTCTAAATGTTTGATAGAATTCTCCTGTGAAGCCATCTGGTCCTGTGCTTTTGCTTTTGGGGATATTTTTGATCACAGCTTCAATTTCAGCACTTGTAATTTGGTTGTTCATAATTTCTATTTCTTCCTGGTTCAGTCTTAGAAGATTGAACTTAAATAAGAATCTGTCCATTTCTTCCAGATTTTCCATTTTATTGTCATATAATTGTTCATAATAGTCTCTTATAATCCTTTAAATTTCTGCGTTGCCTGTTGTAACCTCTTCTTTTTCTTTTCTAATTTTGTTGTTTTTTTTTTCCTCTCTCTTTTGTTCTTGATGAGTCTGGCTAAGGGTTTGTCGACTTTGTTTATCATCTCAAAGAACCAGCTTTTAATTTTATTAATCTTTACTATTATTTCTTCATTTTCATTTATTTCTGCTTGGATCTTTATGATTTTTGTTCCACTAATTTTTTTTGTTGTTATTCTACTTTTTCCAGTTGCTTTAGGTGTAAAGTTAGGTTGTCTATTTGATGTTTTTCTTGTTTCATGAGGTAGGATTGTATTGCTATACACTTCCCTCTTAGAACTGCTTTTGCTGCATCCCATAGCTTTTGAGTTGTTGTGTTTTCATTGTCATTTGTTTCTAGAAATTTTTTGATTTCCCTTTTGATTCCTTCAGTAACCTGTTGGTTATTTAGAAATGTGCTGTTTAATAAGTTATAATGTGTGATTGGCAGCTCCTGTCCCAGGATCTTTCTCCACCTTATATGCTGTTCTTTTTGGGCTGCTGCCAAACCACAGGATTCCAGCTCATCATTTACTCTTAGCTTTCTTCTTCTCTTACCTCTATCCATTCATCTATGCATAGAAAATCTGGTTTTCATAATGAAGAGTTTTCTCCCCCAAAAGAGCTCTTCTAACAATGAAAGGAACTTCTTTTTTTTCAGATATTTTTGTAACAGTTTACATGAATTTAAAGGTAAAACGAGAAACTTGTTTGGTATTTTCAACTCACTGTGGATGACTTTGAGTGTCTGCTCTCCTTTATCATCAGAATCTCTGTGGAAATGTTTGAAAAACATTGGTTTAGGGATTTAAGGAAGACAAAAGTGGACGAAGGGGGCTACATGCACTGAAAATAAAATCCATACTCCCTTACTGACCCCCGCAGTTTGTCTTCAGCCTCTTCTGGTCAGTCTCTCCCTTAGTCCACTATGTTCCAGCTACATTGAGCCTCTTGTGATACTTAGGGTCCTCAGCCCCAGGGCCTTTGCACTTGCGGTTCCCTTTGCCTGGTATGCTCTTCTGCATTCTCTCCACTGGCTCCTGCTCTTTCTCCTGATCAAATGTCATCTCTTCGGCTTTTCCTGATTTGTCTTCAAGATGCTTCCCTACCTCTATTCATCTAGAGGTATTCTAGTAGCTCTGTTGTTTCCTTTATGTCTAATTATTTTATTCATAATCTACTGATAATTATTTTGTTTGTTACATTTTAATATCTGTTTTTCCCACTGAAAATAGCTTCATGATGTTAGGGACCAGGACTAGTTTGTTCATTACTGCATCCCCAGGACATAGCACAGTGCTGGACTTTTAATAGGATCTCAGTAAATGTTTACTGAATGAATGATTGAATGGGGTGTAAAGTGTACTCCTCTGAGGATGGTTCTGTTTTCTCAAGGGATTCCTAAAGATCTTTATCAAAGAAGCATCTTTATCAAAGGAAGGAAGTTATGATAGCAGAGGAAAAGGCATGGAATTGATAGTTTATATCAAGGAAGCTTTCTTATGTGACATTTCTTTTAGTTAGTACCATCTGACCTGCTAACCCAGGGGACTCACATGGCTGTTCTTTTTTTTTATAAATTTGTTTATTTTTATTGGAGGCTAATTACAATATTGTGGTGGTTTTTGCCATACATTGACATGAATCAGCCATGGGTGTACATGTGTCCCCAATCCTGAACCCCACTCCCACCTCCCTCCCCATCCCATCTCTCAGGGTCATCCCAGTAAACTGGCCCTGAGCACCCTGTCTCATGCATTGAACCTGGAATGGCGATCTATTTCACATATGGTAATATACATGTTTCAATGCTATTCTCTCAAATCATCCCACCCTTGCCTTCTCCAACAGAGCCCAAAAGTCTGTTCTTTACATCTGTGTCTCTTTTGCTGTCTCATATATAGGGTTATTGTTACCATGTTTCTAAATTCTAATATATGCATTAATATACTCATTGCTGTTTTTCTTTCTGACTTATTTCACTCTGTATAATAGGCTCCAGTTTCATCCACCTCATTAGAACTGATTCAAATGCATTCTTTTTAATAGCTGAGTAATACATTGTGTATATTACCACAGCTTCTTGAAGAAGGTATAAGATTACCACTGGGGGCCTTTTGCACATTTTGTACAACCAGAGAAATCAATCTGAAGAGGTGAGATCTACATTCACAAAATAGTTTCCAAAATTCTAAATTCAGAACAGTTAAGAGTGATTATAAAATTTGCCGTACATCAAACAGTCAAAGACACAGTCCTTAATAATTATAATATGACTTTTGGGTTGATTATCTATTAAGCAAAATTTTATTCTTTAATCCACAGGTCACAGTTTTTATCCACGTGAACCCACATGGCTTTGTTACGAAAAAGTAAGATTACAAACTTTGGAAATTTACAATTTAAAATAGATATTTTGGAGGACTGTTTTGATGCTGGGTCGTCTTCTGTGTCTTTTTCTTTTATTTATTTATTTAGTTTTCTTTGATTTTCATGGATAGTTTTTCCAAAGGCAATTCTTAGCATCATCATAGGAGGATGCTTTCTGTAGAAAGTTAAGTGTTTTGTTCAGGGGTAGATTTTTCATGAGAGTGGTCTGATGGTTCTTTTTTTTTT